>OZ010645.1:39075826-39337794 GCA_963932195.1 Empis livida
TTAATATCTCAGAGAAATTGTTAAACAAGACCGTCCAAAAATAACATATAACTTTCAATAAATGGACGGGGGACTTTTAAAAAATTATGTTACATTTGTTTTGTATTGTAGAAAATTGTTATATTTTTTTTTAACAACAATATAGTTTTTTTTTTGTGATTTTCTAAATTTTAAAACGATATTTGGATAAAAATTTTAAATTAAATGAAAATAAATTTGAATTATATTATATTAAATAGCTAAGGTCAATATTTTTAACACATAAAATTAAAAAAAAAAAAAATTCACTTTTATATATTTTAATAAAATATTATTTTATTTTTCTTCGGCAAAATTATTACAATAACCAGATTCATATTAAATTCTGTGTGAATTTATTTATTATAAATTCAATCTTGTTAATTCGATTTTCGCCGCACACTGTACTTACGTCATCATTATTTTTCAAAATTATTACGATATTATTACGATTATCAAACATATAATTTTTCAAAATTATTACGATTTTTTTTGTCCTCTCGATTTTTTTTTCCTTTTTTTTTCCTCTTCTCAACTCTTACTCCGTCATTTTTTTTCGCTATCAATTTCTTCGTTTGGTGACCGTATTACAGAAGTTTCCCACAAGTCTTGTTTAGAGCTTCAAGAAACATGCCGGACACAAAGGACGAAAATACAGACGGCACAATACTCGGTTTTTAAAATCGCTAAAGATGACACCAAATATTGCTTAACTATTGCAGCGCCCCGGCTGAATCAGCACAAAACAACAAATATACAACGTTAAAATATACGCTCATTTCACGACACTCAGCTTCAACAAATATACAACGTTAAAATATACGCTCATTTCACGACACTGAGATTAGCCAGATTAGAAAGCATCCTTTTGAAATTAAACATCAATAACATCAACAACAGCGGACGTCATGACATACAATTTTTGAGTAATAGACCGCGATCGAGATCGAATAGCACTCATAACAAAAACAAAAATTTATGCTATTACCATAGAAAGTTTGGAGATAAGGCCCGCAAATGTTCGTGCACTAAAACACTAAATAACTCCAAAAACACTCCATCTAGTGCTAATAGCGCAAACTAAATCAATCACGCCGATTGTTTATCAAAGATCTGAACTCAAAGAACAGCTTTGAACTCGAAGAACATCGTAAACCAATCACGCCGATTGTTTATCAAAGATCTGAACTCGAAGAACAGCTTTCTAATCGACACCGGCGCCGACCTGTCAGTCATTCCAAAAAAACTTTCGGCCCAAAAACAAAGCAAAACAGACATATTATTAACAGTTGCTAATGGCTCACTAATAAATACTTAGGGTTCTAAATTACTTGTTCTAAATATAGATCTTCGAAAATTTGGCCTGCTAGTTGACGTGAAACGAAAACGTTTGGTCGATTCACAAACACGCATCCACGTGTCCACATTATCCTATCCAAACATGTCCTTGACAAACAGTAAAATGTCATTGTCAATTAAAGAATATGCCCTAACAAGTACAACGATTTACTAAACAAATATCCAAACGTTACACAACCCAAAAATTATTTCCTTCCTGTTAAACCTAGTGTTGTGCACCAAATTGAAACCAAAAATTCCCTACCTTTCGCCAGACCGCGACGTCTTGACGCAACGCGTCACAAAATTAAACTTCATAGCACAATCACAACAGACATCGTTCACGTCAAAGGCACTGAAAATTCTGTTGCAGACAGCCTTTCACGTATTTCGGACATTTCCTCCAAACAGAACTTTGATCTCAGTAAAATAGCAAAAGACCAGCAAGAAGACCATCAATTAAAGAAACTATTGGAATCAACAAAAGATTTCTCATCGAAATATAATTTAGAACGTTTCGAATTCCCAGATGGTATAAATAGACCGTACACACCTGAATCCCTGCGAAAGACTGTTTTCAATTTTGCTGCACAACCTTTCCCATCCTGTAATTCGAACCTCTCGTAAACTCATAGCTTCACGTTAATGCAAAGTACAGAGACACACTCATAGCCAACAGGGTACATTTCCTCTACCGAACCACAGATTCGAGAAGATTCACATAGACATCGTAGGCCCCCTTCCAACATCCGATGACTTCACCTACTTGTTGACCATCGTGGATCGCTTCACAAGGTGGCCCAAAACCTTTCTGATAAAGGACATGACAGCCATAACGGTAGCCAAAACTTTCGTTCAAAATTACATCTCACGCTTCGGAGTGCCTGCCGTCATTACCACCGACCAGGGCAGGCAATTCAAATCGAAACTTTTTAGAGAACTAACGAAGTTACTGGGCAGCCATAGAATACGCACGTCGCCATATCACCCGCAATCGAACGGCCTTGTGGAACGATTCCACAGGCAGCTTAAGTCATCGTTGAAAGCGCGCTGAAGTCATCGTTGAAAGTTCTAATTGGAACATAGAATTACCAATAATTGGTATACGGACAATGCCTTACACTAGTTGCTAATGGCTAGTTGACGTGAAACGAAAACGTTTGGTCGATTCACAAACACGCATCCACGTGTCCACATTATCCTATCCAAACATGTCCTTGACAAACAGTAAAATGTCATTGTCAATTAAAGAATATGCCCTAACAAGTACAACGATTTACTAAACAAATATCCAAACGTTACAAAATCCAAAAATTATTTCCTTCCTGTTAAACATAGTGTTGTGCACCAAATTGAAACCAAAAATTCCCTACCTTTCGCCAGACCGCGACGTCTTGACGCAACGCGTCACAAAATTAAACTTCATAGCACAATCACAACAGACATCGTTCACGTCAAAGGCACTGAAAATTCTGTTGCAGACAGCCTTTCACGTATTTCGGACATTTCCTCCAAACAGAACTTTGATCTCAGTAAAATAGCAAAAGACCAGCAAGAAGACCATCAATTAAAGAAACTATTGGAATCAACAAAAGATTTCTCATCGAAATATAATTTAGAACGTTTCGAATTCCCAGATGGTATAAATAGACCGTACACACCTGAATCCCTGCAAAAGACTGTTTTCAATTTTGCTGCACAACCTTTCCCATCCTGTAATTCGAACCTCTCGTAAACTCATAGCTTCACGTTAATGCAAAGTACAGAGACACACTCATAGCCAACAGGGTACATTTCCTCTACCGAACCACAGATTCGAGAAGATTCACATAGACATCGTAGGCCCCCTTCCAACATCCGATGACTTCACCTACTTGTTGACCATCGTGGATCGCTTCACAAGGTGGCCCAAAACCTTTCTGATAAAGGACATGACAGCCATAACGGTAGCCAAAACTTTCGTTCAAAATTACATCTCACGCTTCGGAGTGCCTGCCGTCATTACCACCGACCAGGGCAGGCAATTCAAATCGAAACTTTTTAGAGAACTAACGAAGTTACTGGGCAGCCATAGAATACGCACGTCGCCATATCACCCGCAATCGAACGGCCTTGTGGAACGATTCCACAGGCAGCTTAAGTCATCGTTGAAAGCGCGCTGAAGTCATCGTTGAAAGTTCTAATTGGAACATAGAATTACCAATAATTGGTATACGGACAATGCCTTACACTACCAGGAAAATTTTTCGTCGACAACAACAAAACAACAAAAATGGATCAAGAAACACGATACAACTCAAAGACATTATGAACAAATTAACACCAACAACACCACGAATTTCACCACAAAAAGTATATTTTCCACAGGACTTGAAGACATGCGACTTTGTTTTTCTACGGACGGACACAATAAAATCAGGACTTACAAAACCGTACACTGGACCACACATAGTACTACGAAGACTGCGCAACACTTACATCATAGATGTTAATAACAAAAACGTGACAGTTTCAGTGGACAGACTAAAACCGGCTTTCGACGAAACGACTTGAGGGGGTAATGGAGCGATCACGCCAGCAATTTAATTGTTTTTTCTACTAACATTTTTCAATTCTACTTTCTATAAAATTCTTTCTCTTTACCTCACACACACGATAATAATTTTGATTATTAATTGCATTTAATTGACGACCATAGGACGCATATATGCGTCCTATGGTTTTCTCCATAAACCGGGGACGCATATATGCGTCGTACTTTTCCATGTAAGAACCTTTTAAACTTTCTTTTATACCGACGCATATGTGCCTCCTGCACGTATGCGTCGTTTATACAACGAAACTTTGTTCTATATACCGACGACGCATATATGCGTCCTACTATCTCTAACGTCACAAACCCTAAAACACATAAATAAATTATTTATTCTACCATTGAATTTCAATAAACTCATTTCGTGCCAATTTATCATCTGGTTTGTGGCCAACCCTTGCCTGAACACCTCGGTCGTGAACGTGTTAAAAGTAATAAACAAAATTAATATTCACACAGTTCTTATCAGTCGGTCAGAAAATCCAGCTGTAAATCGAAACGATAAAAAAATATTAAAAGTACAGTCGCGTGTGTTATACAGAAATTGATTTTAAAATAAAATTAATTAAAAGACTTGTAATAGTTTAAAATATAAATAATTAAATAAAATGAAAAGACTTATATATAATAGTTTAAATTGTAGAGAACTAAATAAATAAAATTATGTTAAGCATAAATACTTGAATTAAAATAAGTTAAGAATTAATACTTAAATTAAAATAAGTTAATAATAAATATTCCGAATAAATAAATAAAAATGTGGACTGTAAACAGAAGATTTTTATTTATACATAAAAACTAGTTATATTAATAGCATATACAGTATATTTTATACTGTATGTATATACTATAAAATTTATAGCTTGTTTTCTGTGATAGGATGTTGACATCGTCGAATCGTATCAAATTCGCTAATCAGGAAAATTTTGGATAATTCGGTTTGTTGTATCACTTTTCGTCGAATGAAATGTTTGCTACTCATCACTTTGATAATTAGATTCCGTTCCCTATATGTACAGTGTGGCGCAAAAGATACGAAGCGGTTTAAACCCTCTATTATTCACTTCATTTTCTTATGCAATTAATCTTTTGTCTTTTATATACTACATTAATGGGAATTTGTTTAATTTAAACGTGAAAAATAATGTCGTGTAAATAGTGATCATTCTCAACTTCGCATAGTATATAAAGAAATGATATTCTATTCAATTCAAACCACTATTCAAAACTATCATAAATAATTTTATTCAAAACTATCATAAATAATTTTTTAACTTCTAATTAATTACAAGAAATTAATTAGAAGTTAAAAAATGTGTATATATTATAAACTTAATTATATTTTATAGAATAGAATAGCAATTATTTATCGAAAAATATTTGAACAATATATATATATATCAGAATTACAGTTAAAAATTACTCTCTGTCCCATATTATGATATATATTCATAGTATTTTTTTGTCCCAAATTATGATATACTACTGTGCCCAAGAAATAAGGTGAATTTGTGAAAAAAATTAAAAATCTTTATTTATTCCTCCAAATCTGTCAACATCATTCACAGTTACTATAAAAATCTTTACAAATTTTATATTGTTTATTGGTGAAAAAATACCATGGTAGATTTGAGCAAATTTGTAGTAGCTTATTTTGACATATTTGTATTTCATATTGTATTTCTTTTTTAGCAGCACACCTATACCAAATAGGTGAGCCATATAATAGGTGACCAAAAGTTTGGCAATGATAATATTGCATTAAACCACCGTTTGTTCGATAATAATCCCGTGATAACTTGCTAAAACTTCTCTCACACGAAGCAGTTGATACTGTAAAAGTGAAGCGGCGTTGCAGTTTTTAAATTGCCTATTAATATCCATACCTCGAGTTTAAACCTTTGAATTTAACATGAGAGCTCGTATATATTGAACTCTTTTCAGTGCAAGTGCAACAGAAGGACATAGAAAATAATATTTAATCCACAAGCTTAAAAGGCTTATGTTTGCTGGCTTAAAATATCAGCTGTAAATGTCAAGTAATTTCTTTTGATAAGTTTATAAATTGTGATAGATTTATAGTTTATAAATAACATTATTTATATCCTATTTGAAGTTAAACTGGCTTAAAATTTATACCATTTTTTATTATTATGGTTTAAATTTTTAATCCAAACACATAAAATATGACTAAAATTATTATAAAAATAAATAATAATAAATTACCTATTCCCATTTAACTTATCTTGTAGTTCGACACGACACAAAACTAGTGCAAAAAAATTAATAAACTTATAAAATATTATAGATAGAAATCTAAAATACACAAAATTTGAAAATAATAGAAGTTACCAAAATTTCAGTAAGTATATATTTATTTTAAAACAAAACATGAAAAAACGAAATAAATATGAGAGCAAATATTGAGAAAAAAACAAATAACAAAAGAGTAAATTGTAGTGGTGTTTATAATGCTGTTGTGAATATTATCAATCTTAAAATTTCATCGCTTATACCATATTATGTCAGGTAAAATAAATGTATTATAAGCATAGAATATTGCGAAACGAAGAGTTTCGTGAGACGAATTGAAACACCAGGGAAACTGATGTTAGGTCACAGTTCCCTAGAGTAAACTGTGTGTTGGTGAGCTTAAAAATATTAGCTAGTCCCAATATTATCAGATATGAATAAACCTTCTTTTTAAAAAAAATATTGTGTTGATCATGATCCTTAGAGAAGATCGAAACGTATTAATTTTGTGACGCTGTCACTGGCTCAATTTTCATTATTTTAAGCTGAAAATTTAGGGGAATATTCTTGAAACATCTTCTGATTAGAAGATGTTTGTGTACAATCTATGAATAAACTGAATTAACCATACTATGAAAAAAAAAATTATCCAAAAAAATGCTTTTAAAATACAGCGTCACGACCCTACCCCCCCCCCCCCCCTTAAGATATTAAATGAAACTTGTTGGTCTTTTCATACGTTTTATGTGTTTTATTAACATAAAAAATGCATAACAAAACATAATAAATATATCTATTCAATTTAAAGCGTTTTGATAAACTACGTTTTGGTTTGGTTTTCCGGAGCATAAATATATAAAGACGATGGCTTCCCTACACGTGAGCATGCGACATATAGTTGTCCATGCGAGATGCATGGAAATTCTAAATTAATCCCGCATACTTCCAACGACTGGCCTTGCGACTTGTTTATGGTCATCGCAAAGGCCAGGCGCACGGGGAATTGTAGTCGCTTAAAATCGAACGGCAAGTCCCTTGGAATCATTGGGATACGTGGAATCAAAACATCTTCTCCTTTATATTTTCCTTTGATAATCGTTGCTTCGATGACATTATTCATTATTTTTTTCACAGCCAATCTCGTTCCATTACATAATCGAGGTTGATTAATGTTACGTAACATAATGATAACTGAACCAATTTTCAATTGTAAGTTGTGAAGTGGTAAGCCAGGCAGTTCCAGTGAATTCAGAAATTCTGTTGGATAGTTAACTACGTCATCGTGATTGATAATTGTATCGACAGATTTGAAGGAAAACAGCTGTACCGGAATGAAATTTTGAATGGTCACGTTGAGGTCATCGACGTCTTTGTTTTTCGCCGCTAATATTGCTCTTTCGCTCAACCAATTATGGTTTTTAAATTGTTGCGCTACATCTGGAAAAAGTTCTCCTTGGCATGTTAATAAAAGATACACAAATATGATGTAATCACAAACACACAATCACAACAAAGTAATCACATACACAACAGCAAACATTTTGTCCAACAAAGCAAACATTTTTTTTTCAAACCACCCCTGAACTATAGCAAAAAGATACACAACAGGTTATGTCCAACAAAACAATAGCGATTCCGGTACAAATTTTGATTTTTTGATTTTTTGAGCTGAACTTGGGGTAATTTCAAAAAATTTTCTAAACCATCCCTGAACTATAGCAAACAAAACAAAAAAAAAATTTTGAAAATCGGTCCAGCCGTTTTTGAGTTTTAGCGGGACTAACGCACAGCAATTCATTTTTATATATATAGATTAAAAACCAATTTGTACTTGATATTTTTTTTTCTCATTCTTAAATTTAAAACCAACTGCTATAGTTTTTTTTTTTTATTTGTTTTTCTAGTTTTATTTTACATATATTTTTGGTTTTTATCAGTGGTGGCTCGTGCTGCAAAATTCTTGGTGGTCAAAGTGAGATTACAGCAAAAAAATTACCACTTTCACAATTTACCATGAGATACTGTAATCAAAGCGTTTACTAGAATTTCGAGATAACTTTAAGCCCTATTCAGTACACGGTTCGAAATTGACATTATTTCTTTTCTACCTCTATGGTTGAAATATTAAATTTAGCTAAAATAATCCATAGATTAAAAATGTAAACAATAAAAGTTCCTTTAACTAACCACTATAAAAAATAAATTCAATTAAATTTTTTTATATTTTATATGCAGTAATCTATTATGACAGTAGTTCTTGTAGTTTTATTATTAATTCTATTATTTATTACAATAAATTAATTAGAATTTAAAATATATGTATATAAAATATGCATTACTTATGTATATTTTATAGAATTGGAAAAAAATTATAGAACAAAAAGCTTGGATTTGCAATTATATTAGACAAAAATCTTGGATTTGCAACATATTAAGGGTAGCTTATATATAGATTTCTTTTAGTTAACTTACCAGTAGCAAATAAGAATCTAAGGTTTTATGTACCTGACTAATTTTAATCTTTTATTAGATTTTCATATGTGATTTTACAAATTTTACCCTTCATTTACAATTCATTTATTTAATTTTCATTTGTAATTATACAATTATTTTCACATGCATACCCTAAATTCCACTAAAATAAAAAGTTATAATTTTTGTTAGTTGTGCGTCACATTATAGTTAAGAATAATTGTAAAATTTTCGACAGAAATTAATAACTAAAGTAAGAATTAAGGTAAAATTCAATTTTCATTAGAAAATAATCTTAACATGTTGCTATAAGAGTTTATAAATATATATAACCACTTGAAATTTGCAAATTAAAAATTTTTGTGTAATATTTTCTTAAATTTTGTTCCGGCTCCATAAAATATATAGTCAGTTTGTGAATTTTTGCAATAAGCTTTAGAAATAAAACTAAAAAATAAAATAAAAAATAAGTTTCAATAATTATTATTTTATAGTGTGCACATTTTTTGTTCAATTGTTTCAATTATAATATTGTGAATTGTGATTATTTGTAAAGTATTACGGAAAATAAGAAAAGAATACGAAGTCAAACATCCAGTCATGATAATGACACAAATTTGGGAAAAAATATCAAAATAAGAACTTTTGCTAGACTATGTTGTGTTAGCATATTTACCAAGTTAGATTCGCACAAAATAATTCAAGTATGACTCGTTAAGTAAAGATGTTGATAAGAATTTATCACAAGATCGGAACTATTGACGTATCACATATGAAACTTTTTATTTTAGTGGAATTTTGGGTATGCATGTGAAAATAATTGTATAATTACAAATGAAAATTAAATAAATGAATTGTAAATGAAAGGTAAAATTTATAAAATTACATATTATAATCTAATATAAGGTTCAAATTCGTCAGGTACATAAAACCTTAGATTCTTATTTGCTACTGGTAAGTTAACTAAAGGAAACCTATATATAAGCTACCCTTAATATGTTGCAAATCCATTGCGAATGTGCACATTTTTTTTGCTGTAATCTTACTTTGACCACTGATAAAAACCAGAAATATATCGAAAATTAAACTAGAAAAAAAATACCTAGAAAAATTTATAGAAAACCAAAGCAGCTGGTTATAGAATTCAGAATGAGAAAAAAAAAATACCAAGTTTGGTATTTTTTTTTCTTTGAAAAAAAAAAACAAATACCAATCCATAGAGAAAGGATTGGACTAAGCCCAAAATTTTTAAGTAAAAACTAAATTTGGTGATAAATATTATGTGTATTCAAATATCTGTATAATTCATGGAAATATGCATTATGTAGTTATTTGCGTCATACTCGGATGTACTAACCACCAGAATTCATTTTTACAAATATTTAATTTAAATATGATTTATACAACATAGGAAATATATGATGACATAAAGTATTTTTTTTATATTAATTAAATTATACAATCCTCCTACATATTACGATTGACAGCAAAAAGACTGATCGATCTTGTGCATTGAAATATATAAATTATGTTGTGTTAGCATATTTACCAAGTTAGTTTCGCACAAAATAAATACGTTTCGATCTTCTCTAAGGATCAACGTAATATTTTTTTAAAAAGAAGGTTTATTCATATTTGATCATATTGGGACTAGCTAATATTTTTAAGCTCATTTACAAACAATTTACTCTAGGGAACTGTGACCTTACATTAGTTTCCCTGGTGTTTCAATTCGTCTCACGAAACTCTTCGTTTCGCAATATTTTATGCTTATAATACATTTATTTTACCTGGTATAATATGGTATAAGCGATGAAATGTTAAGATTGATAATATTCACAACGGAATTACAAACACCACTATAATTTAACTATCGCCAAAAATAATATAAAGTAAAAAATCGCACCAAGAACAACTGTATGTGACCTGAACATTTTGGTATGGGATGTGATATTACATCCCGTGATGTTGCTCTTTGGTTTGCAGCAAATATTATATCAACATATTTCTAGTTCGTACTCTGTTGTTATTTGTTTTTTTCAATATTTGCTATCATATTTATTTCGTTTTTTCATGTTTTGCGGGTCGTTGCGGGGAAGTATAATTTTTTTACGTTATTTTAAAATAAATATATACTTACTGAAATTTAGTAAATTTATATTATTTTCAATGCGTATTTTAGATTTCTATCTATAATATTTAATAAGTTTATTACATTTTTTGCACTAATTATGTGTCGTGTCGAACAACAAGAAGTTTGTAAGTGAAATGGGAATAGGTAATTTTCTATTATTTATTTTAATAATAATTTTAGTCATATTTTATGTGTTTGGATTAAAAATTTAAACCATAAAAATAAAGAAATTGTATAAATTTTAAGCCAGTTCAACTTCAAATAGGATATAAATCATGTTATTTATAAACTATAAATCTATCACAATTTATAAACCTTTCACAAGACTTGAAATTATCAAAAATTGAATTATTTTAAATTAATTGACATTTATATAGCTAATATAAGCCAGCAACCTTGTGGATTTAAATCTAAATCTGTAGGATTTATTTTCAACTATAATATTAGATTTCCTGTTAATTGTCCATTATTTTAGCATTAATGTAAAAGATGTGAAACTGATAGTTGAAATAGTACACCTTAAAACTCGAAACTGTATACATCTTTGACAATGCAAAATTCAACTCATTTTAGTATGGATAAATACGCAAACCTTTAAAGTTGAAAAAATAAACTTCAATTTCCAACCGTGTAATTGCTTTGTCTTCACAACATTATACAAAATTAATTTTTATAGCTTTATACAAAATAGGTATGAAGCTTTTGTCTTTACTTTCCCACATTTGTACTGATAAAAAAGATTTGAATTTTACTAATTATATTTACAATAATATTTATATTTACAATATCGAATACTCGATGCAACTATCATCAACTTTGGAATTTATCGAAAAATATTTTTCCAAAGATTATTCTGGAGTTAGTCGTGCAACAATAAAAATTTAAATTCAAACTCTAAAATTTAAATAAAATCTAAACTTATATTTATATATATTACATTATTTCTAACTTCATTTTTTTCTAACTACATCAATAATATCTTATGAAATAATTTATATATAATGATATTTTAATAACCTTTCAATACATTTATAAACTAGTAATTTATTACTAACTAAGACGGAATATTACATTGAATACTTTGAAATTACTTCATTGAATGTATTAATTCGTTAAAATAGATTACTAATAGCACGGAATATTAATATTTGAAACTTAGTGTACTACATTCAATGTTGGCAATAAAAATGACTACAGCCAGAGTAGTAATTTTTTTAATACAGTGTGTCTATACCTAAAATTAGTTTCGTATTAAGTTCATCGTATTCTAAGACAAAGTACATATTACCATACTAGGACAAACTATTACGATTTTTTCTGTAAATTTATTACTCTTTTTTACCGTACCCCTTCTTCAGACAACATTTCAAACTATGTATAATATTTAGTACACTAAGAAAAATTTAGTATATGTACTACATTTTTATTCTATATTCTCTATTATTTTTTGTTCTAAGCACGTAATTCGGTACTTACTTACTCGTTAATTGGGTCAAATTTCAGTGGACCTTTATGTTAATTGGATTTGTATCCGAAAATAATAATATATACAAAATTTTGGCATACAAAAAATATTACTATTTTCTACTAGTTGCATAAATATATTTGAGACTTTTTTTTCGTTTAGTATATTGACGATATTTATCAGTAGCGGGTGCATTTTTTACGAATAATGGTTGAAAAAAATATGGAAATTATAATGTAATTTTCAATATTGTCAAGTTAAACAATAATTTAGAGATTTGTATAGATTTTTCTAGGTTGGGCCGAGCCCATCTGGCCCATTGCAACGAGCAGCCACTGAAAATATTTGTTAATTTGTTCCCTTGATTTCTTGAAGGGTCCAGGCTAACAGTATGACAAGCAGAAACGCAAGGTCTAAGTGTGTAAATAGCATTAAGATTAGAAAAAGAGGAAACTGATTTAGGTTTAGTCTTTGGTCTAGCATTTCAAGTAGAATGGCATTTGTAAGTAGTAAGGAAATTAGAATTACATTAAAGAGTTGAGATACAAAAATAATTAGAGTTAGATTTATAATTGTGTTTAAGGTTAAAACTACAGGCAGAATTACATCCAACATTAGAATTAACATTTGATTGGGTTATAGGTTTTAAGTTAGTATTAGACTGAGCAATAAAACTAGCAAAAGAAGTAGAATTAGTTATATTGATTCGTTTTAGAAGTACATACTGAAGTGGACTTCATAAGGTAGACATCATAAGGAATAGAATTAGAGTTATATTTAGCACTAGATGTAGTTAATTTCGGAGATTTCTTCTTGTGAATGGTCAGCATATAAGTCTGTAATCTTCATAGTACCAATATTTCCCACTACCTGAAGAAATAACTTTCAGTAATTGAAAATATAATCAGCGACAGGTTGCGTAATATTTAAAGCAATATTAAATATTACTCATCAACGATGCTGCATAATATACATACATATATATATATATATATATATATATATATATATATATATATATATATATATATATATATATATATATATATATATATATATATATATATATTGAATATTATATAATATAGTAATACATTACATGTATAATGTTTAAGAATAATATAACACACTATTTATTACTAAATTGATATTAAATAATAAATAATAGAAAATAAAACAATTTAATTAAACTGAATCAATATAATGATATTATTTAAAAATAATATAAATAATTTAAATTAAGGAATATATATATATATATGCGTCATATATATATATATATATATATATGACGCATATTTTCGGTGACTGCTCGTCGCAATGGGCCAGATGGGCTCGGCCCAACCTAGAAAATCTATACAAATCTCTAAATTATTGTATAATTATAAACCTTTAACTTGACGATATTGAAAATTACATTATAATTTCCATATTTTTTTCTAACCATTATTCTGTAAAAAATGCACCCGCTACTGATAAATATCATCAATATACTAAACGAAAAAAATCTCAAATATATATATGCAACTAACATGGGCCAATTAACGTTTTAAGCAACTCGTAGAAAATAGTAATATTTTTTGTCTAGCAAAATTTTGTATATATTATTATTTTCGGATACAAATCCAATTAACATAAAGGTCTACTGAAATTTGACCCAATTAACTATTTAATAAAAATGTAGTATACTAAATTCTTCTTAGTATTTACTTTTTAAAAATTTATTGCAATAACAATAATATTAATGAACAGATGTATGATTGCTTACAAAAAATGGCCAAAAAATTTGATAGATATTAGTTATAATCTGGGCAAAATCCTACTTAATACAGGATATATCGGCTATGAAATATAAAATGCATGAGGGTGTGTCTAATTTTTTTACATACTGTATATATGCAGTTTTAAAAGCACGAACACCATCCATAGCCACCACGATAATCAAATCTCCACTCACCATCCATCACGCCCCACAATTACGAAACACAATAATTACCGCACATCATCACCATCTTGCATCAACATCCACCATCCACAATAAATATATATTTATTCACAATCAACACCCATCATAACCCAACTACCAGTAACACAAATAATCAACCATCCCTCCGTGGTACTAGTACCACCCACCATCACCATACATCATCATTTCTAAGTATTCAACTTTATACCTGTAACGCAAATATGTTTATTATTCCAAAAAACAAAACCGTTATAAAACTTAAAATTCTCTTAATTCTAATATAAAATCATAAAACTTACAATTTTCTTACAAAATTAAATTTTAAATTTCTTTTTCTTACTTCTCTGCAGGACCGGCGCTCCCATAAAACCGTGTGAACAGCTTGCCGTGGCGCTGTAATTTTAGGGCGACAAAAGGGGAAAAACAAGTTTAATTAAATATTTGAGTAAAGATTTATTTCCTAATTTTTCAATTCCATAATAGTGCACTGCATACTATAACTGTATGCCAGAGTAACTTTCAATAAGAAACCGCTTCCGTTTCTTATATAAGTATTTTTATTCTGTGCAAAACTCCAGCCAGAAAATATTTTTGTGTATACATATGAAAATTATATATGAAAATATTATATAATATATACTAAACTTATATAAGTTTATATAAGTTTCGTATATATTATATAACATATCTTACACTGTAGCACAAAATTTAAACACTGGTCATAGTTAATTCAATTCCTTTAAACCTAAACGGAGCGACAATCTATATGGATGGTGCGAGAATAGAAACGGGAAGTGGAGAAGGTATAAATTTTGATCTATCGATAAGCATGGGCCTCAAAAACACATTTCGAAGTTTCAGGTAGAAATTGTAGCCATAAAGATGCAGAACTTTTAATTGACAGGGAAATAAATAAAAGGCTCTTAAAGGTGTGAAATTGTAGAATGGGCTTGTAAAGTACAGGAGAGCAGATGGGGGAATTCAATAGGGTGTAGGGGTACCAAACCTGTTTTGGGGTGCCCGGAACGTAGGAACCTGTTTTGGGATGCCCCGAACTGTTTTGGGGTGCCCCGAACGTAGGTAAGACTAGATCTATCCTCAGCATGAGTAAGCAATCATCTAGTTTATTGACAAGAGTCGCTACTGGACATATTCTCCTGAGAAAACATGCTTCACGGCTTAATTTATCGGCAGAGACCATTTGTAGAGCCTGTGGTGAGGAGGATGAATTTAATACGGTGGAACATCTGCTATTAAGGTGTCCGCCGGTTAGTTGTAGAAGGTTGATACATTTGGGTAACCATTTCCTGACAGTTTTTTCAGAGGCTGGTACTTGCAAGGGTGATCTCATTTATGAGGGATGTAGAGTGGACCGACATACGAATTATATATTTTTGTATATATAAATATATCAGTTGTAATTATATTAATAAATCAGTTGTATGATATATTCTTCAAACTAAAAAAAAACACAAAGCTTATTACAATTGCAAAAGTTAAACTTTATTTAATTTAAAAAAACTCATTTAAAAAATATCTCTTAAACTTATTTTAATTATATTATACATAATTAAAATGTTGACTTAGCGTCTTGCAATAATGTGGGAAAGAATTGATGGGAATAAATGATTTTTATAATTATTTTAAAATTATCAAGAATTGGTTTCGACTTTCAGTAATTTTATTATTTTATATTATTTTATTACTTTATTTGACTATTTCATTATTTATTATTGTAACTTGCGTTCCCTTTTTCCATATTATTATACAAACAATACTCATTACTATGATTACAATAATTGTTATATTAATTGGATAAGAAATATTTTTATGAAAGTTTAATTCTTTAATTCCTGCTATATTTTTAATATTATTTGTAATATTAAAAAGTAGGAGATTTTGAAAATGTTATTAAAATTTTATTATTATTTTTATAATAATAAAACTAAAATATAAATATTATCAAAAGTAGGAGATTTTGAAAATGTTTGATTAAAATCATTATTTGGATAAAAATATCTATCTTCGAAAATATTTTTTTGTTTTGAAATGTTTCATCATATAAATTTATTTTACAGTTTTAAATATTAATTAAATTATTTTTAATTAATGTAATATCACAATTTTGACTTAATTTTTCTCTATCAGCATTTTTTACTAACAATAATTCATCATCTATAATTTCAATTTTAGTTTTATTATTATAACAATGTATGTTTATTCCAAATACAGTTTTTACTTATTTTTAATTCTTTTAATATTACATTTTCTTCATAAGTATAAACGTTATTTTCAATTTTTACTACATATTCATTATTTTGATCAATTTCAAAATTATCTATATTTGGTAATGGTGTAATTAATTTAAGTTCTCTTGGAATATATTTAGTCGAATTTTTATAGCTAATACTAGCAAATGATCTCTATACTGCATTATTCCCATTTTCATTAATTTTAATTTAAAGAAATCTATTTGATATTTTTCTATTTCTTCTGAAGTAAGTATACTAAGATGGATTATATTCTGTTTTGCTGAGACAATATTATCTTGAATTTGATTTATTAAATGCTTTTTAATTAACTTTTAGTCTGGCACACAAGTTTTTATAGTAAGTTTTAAAATAAACAATTTATATATGTGGTATGGTGTAGTGGGTAAGCCACCAGCGTTTGATGTTCTTTTAATTCTTCAAACAATCTAAATATAAACATCATGTTTAATGTTGAACAACGCAACCCCAAACTACTGAGTCTTAATACGAAGAAAATTTATTAATTTTTGTCTCTTCTAAAGAACATCAACAAAATATTTTACAAAGAACATCTACTAGTTGGTCTCTTACAAATATAATGACAGTTCTTACAGCTTTCTTCGATAATAATTACATTTTTATAAAAATTGTTTGTCTTTTTTCTTACTCGAAAATTATTCAAAGCGTTAACATTAAAATTAAATTAATTTTGGCCTATTGTAAAAATTTCTTCTGTTGCACATATTAATGTGAATTTCTATTTTTTTTGTAATTTAAAATATATAAAAGCAAAATTTATATCTGGACAATTAAACTAAAAGTAAATTAAACTAAAGTAAATTCATTTTGACTTTTTAAAATTTACTTAAACTAAAGTAAATTAATTTTGGTGACCCCAACGTGATTCGCACGTGTTTTTGATTGCTTTGGTTCGGTTCGGTTTTGGCAGTGATTGCTCCAGACTGGTGGTTTGGATTAAAATTTACTGATTGCTGATCATAACTTGGCTAGATAATTCGTATCTAAATTATTGATATTGCGCTGAAGCTGACAAGCAAGAGTACCAAGGGATGCCACATAACGAAATTGAAATTAACTGGTGTTCCTGAAATCATCAATAGCAACAATAGCAAGTATTTTTTGGCTAAAACAAATTTATTAATTTTAACAAGTCAATAACACAAGGTAACAAATTTATTATTTTTGGTACACAATAGAATATGGTACACAATATTTTAAAGACTATGAGTTTATTTAACCTACAATAAAATATATTACACTAATATAATAAAATATTAAATATATTGATTAAAATATATTGAAAAAATTAATAAAATTTTGTTGACATTCCCTATAATAGTCGCAAACCCGAAATATATAATATGTAATATTTCTCTACTGCATAACAGCAAATATAGCGTATAAATTTGCAAAAATAATATATATGGTACATAAAAATATAAGAAAAAATTAGTATATAATAATTTATACCTTGATAAATAAAAAAAAGAAAATTTTTTTGTTCTTAAAGCCATAAACGCATTATTCAGCTAAGCCGATTTTATAAAAGGCATTTTATACACGCACACATACATAACATTATTGTAAATTGCTGCCGTAATTTGGGATCGTTTGGTGCAAAATTTGTTCAATTTTTCGAGGTATAATGTTTCCACCGTTTGGGGCAAGTTACAAATTAATTGATTTATTGAAATTTCGACTCATTATCAATTAAGATTTTTATAATTCGTACAACTATTGTATGTGTAATAATATTTGGTTCAGCTATATTATTTTTTTTCATCTGTTACAATTTATATTATTGTAATAATATTTGGTACTGTTATTGTTGATTACGTATTTCATTTTGTAGTTAGATCTGAACCTCTAAAAAATGGAAGAAATCATCAAAACCTAAGAAATTCTAATCGATAAATTAAGTCAAGCTATTAAAAACTTTAAGAAAACTAGATCAGTTCGGTGAACAAAATCGTATTTACAAAATCATATGTCCAAAGGAAATGTAATTTGGGATCATTTTAATTCGAATGATATGAAAATACTCACAGTGGCTACTGCTGCTGATAAATCTAAAAACGACTACTTTGTTAACGAGGTTTTCAGTAGCACTGATGAAATATACTTTAATTATATTTCTGATTTGGGTGATTTGATAGAAAAATTAGATAAACCGCAATCACCAGAAATGAGTTTATCCGGGAATGAATCGGTGTCTATTTTAATCCATATAAACAGTTAGGGCTCCCGAAAATTAATATTCCAAAATTTTATGGGAATTTTGGAAACTGACAATCATTTAATGATCTATTTAGTTCGCTGGTGCATAGTAGGACTGACGTTCCAGCAATCAATAAACTACATTATTTAAAAACTAGTTTAATTGGAGAAGCTGAACAGTTATTAAAACCTTTTTCAGTTACTGAAGCTAATTACCAAATAGCTTGGGAACTTCTAAATAATCGGTTTAATAATAAAAGGGTATTAATAACTAAGCATTTATATCGATTCCTTAACCATCCCGCAATATTCAGTGAAACGGCGCATAAACTCAAGGAGCTTTTAGATGTTGTTCGAGAAACAATGAGTTCATTGCAAAATTTGGGTGTGTCAACTACTTCGTGGGACGTAATTATTATTCATCTTGTAGTGCAAAGGTTTCCTAGGGCTACCACTCAATTGTAGGAAGAAAGTTTAAATACGTTTGCGGATCTACCGTTCCACGATGAGTTAATAAAGTTTTTAGAATGTCGATATCGCACATTAGAATTGATTGATAGTTGCTGTACAACGTTATCAGCTAAAAAAGTCGTTAACTCGAATCAAAATAATCAACCTATTGAAATTAAAAGCAAATCAAACCCTTTCGAACGTAATCGTAATAATTTCGCTCTCTCGGTATCTGAATCAAAAAAGTCGAATATTCAATCAAAAAGTCGAATACTTGCGCATTTTGTAAATTAATAGGCCATAATATTCATAAATGTTTGAAATTTTCCGAGCTCTCAGTTATGGAACGCTATAATCGAGTAAAAGCATTATGCTTAAATTGTATAGAAAGGGGATATTCAGTAAAGAGTTGTAAATCAGTGCGTTGTAAGGTGTGTTCATCCCTCCATCACACTCTTCTTTATCGAAATCCATTGAATTCGTCGTCGTCTATTGATAATAATGTGCCTATTTCATTACCAGTCACAGCTGCGTCCAATGTTGATGTAAATTCGTTGTTGGCTTCTGCATTTCAAGGTTCGTCTGTAGTCAAGCATTCTGAAGGAAAGAAAGCCCTTTTATCTACAGCTGTGGTTTAAATCAAGGATAGAAATGATATATTCAAACCCATTCGTGCTCTGATAGATTCTGGTTCAGAGTTGAGTTTCATTTCGGAACCTATGGTTCAATAATTACTGCTGAAAAAACACAAAATTTATTCAACTGTAAGGGGTATTGGCAACTTTAATACAAAAATTCGTTATAAAACTAGTTCGTTCGTAAAATCACGAGTTAATGATTTCTCTCTTCATTTATCATTATTGGTACTTCCTACTATAACTGGAATACTTCCTGATACTCAATTACCAGTGGAAGACTGGAACATTCCGAAGAACATAGAACTTGCTGATCCTTTCTTTTCCAAAGTCAAAAGGTTGATCTTCTTATAGGAGCTGAAGTTTTCTTTGATCTTTTTTCAGTAGGTCAGATCAAATTGGGAAATGATTTACCATTGTTGCAAAAAACCCTCCTAGGTTGGTTCGTTTCTGGAAAATATGTTCATCAAAGTTCTCAATCAAGGCCTTATAATATTTCGTTGTCATCCTGCTCGAAGATTGAAAACTTAGATTTATCTTTAGATGAAATTGTCCAAAATATTGGCATTTAGAACATTTTGTCGAAAATTCGTTAAATTTAACAGAAGAACAATTGATTTGTGAAGACTTATTTACAAAAAATGTTCGTCGCAATCTTGATGGTCGAGTAATTGTCAAGTTACCCTTTAAGGACTCCGTTACCGATTTAGAAAATTCTCGGTTCACTGCTGAGAGGAGGTTTTAAGGTCTTGCGCGCAAATTAAATAAGGATACCATTATTAAGGATATGTATGGTGCATTTTTAAAGGAGTATGAATCGCTTGATCACATGGAGCTTGTTCCTAGAAATAGAGACCATCTTATTAAGTATTATTTGCCATGTTATAGCGTAATAAAACTTGACTCCTCTACAACTAAATTGCGAGTTGTATTTGATGGCAGCTGTAAAACTACCACTAATATTTCTTTGAATAACACCTTGATGGTTAGTCCTATTGTTCAATACGATCTTTTTTGTATTTTAATGAGATTCCGTTCCTATAGATTCGCACTCAAAGCGAATATTTGCAAAATATATCGGCAAATTTAAGTTAATCATTCTGACTCTTATTATCAGTGTATTCTATGGAGAGATGATCCTAATCAGGACATCCGTGCTTATAGACTTAAAACTGTCACTTACGGAACCGCTGTTGTGTCTTATCTTGCTACAAAAACCTTAATATATCTAGCTTCAGTACACTCAAAATATTTTTGAACAGGAGCTCAAATAATATCCAAGGATTTTTATGTAGATGATTTGCTGACAAGTTTTTATGTAGATGATTTGCTGGCAACTCATATGAAGACACTTAGAAACTTCATATGAAGACATTGAGAGACTGAATGGGAAATGTTTAAGCAGCAGTTGCAGCATTTATATAAAATATCTTTTCCTGGTTATGCAATATGCCAAAATCATAAAAGAATTGAAATATAGTACATGACGCTAATTTGCGAGCTTATGGATGCTGCATATATCTAAGATGTATAGGTTATTATGGAAATATTTATGTAAATCCCCAATCCTATTTACCTCCTGGTCTGCTATGTAGGTCGCCTCCTCGTGGTGCAGACTGGGTAATGCTAAAAGATCTACAAATGGCAGGGGGAATCAAGCCGAACAGCTTGTTGTCGGCCCTGTATCCTGTATAGATAGGGGGATTAAAGTCGAACAGCCTGCTGGCGGCTCCGTATCCTATCTAGGTCTTTGGCGGATGTGAAAGGGGGGACAGCTAGCTGTCGGTTCCATAACCTTGCACAGCATTGCGCATCTTGAGGTACGGGTCTGGTCATCTTTCAGACAGATTTCAAGGTCACCTTATATGTAGTGCGCAAGTGTACGCACTACCTATAAGGTGACCTTAATAAAGTACGACACTAGAGGAGTAAACCTCGGAAACAAAAATCCCCAATCCACGGTGAACCAGCATATGCCAAGGGATGAATGGCTAGTGTGCAACTAGTCGTTTATATGTGAACTCTGGATACCAGGCGACCTCCAGTTTAATTTAGCCATCCCCTGGTAATGCGGAGCTCTGCCAGGGGTGACTATTATTTCTCGAGCTACTCGTGGGAATCAAATTATGAAATACACACACAACAGAAACATAGGGGATGGTGCCTCCCACAAGGCATCTAACATATTGGCAGAGCCAAAAAATATGGAGATAGTGGCAATGGAAACATCAACTCCAGAAGAAACATGTAGAGGGTTTGATGAAAAGGTGAACCCTACTCAAGATAACCCAAAAACATCTGAAAATCTAGCGGGAAAAATTGCCTTAAAACCAATAAGGGCATCAACGAACAACAGTTATCAGCTGAGCTGAAACAGTTGACGTTGACAGAAGGAAAAAAAGGCTTAGCGGTGCAGGTAGGCGAAGGTATACATACCACCGCCAAAAAGGTAAGAATATAAAAGAGGCATACGAACTAGCGTGTCTACCAATGGCAGACATGAAGACAACGGCACAAACGTCAAGGCTCAGAACACCTTCCACAACACCACCGACAGTGCACAATACTAATAAAAAGCAGAAAACCTCTGCCTATAATAGCAGCCAACATAGACCCTAGCAGAGGCTCAACCCTCCACGTCGGGTACTAGTTATAAGGATGCACTAAAGGGAACCAAAATCGGTATTATACACGCCGAACATCCCCATAAATTATTATCAGCAGAGCAGCTAGCTGCATACCAAAAATCCATCTGGCAGCAGTTCCAGCAGCTGCAAAAGAGGGAGCTCATCCAGAATTTGGTGGATTAAGCCTCAAACCAGCATGGATGTTAATTATCTGCTTAGATGATAAAACATCAAAGTGGCTGGAAACTATTGCCACAAAAATATGAAACGAGTCCACCAAGATTCAGGCCGTCCGGGAGGACAAAATTCCAAAGGTGGAAATAGTGACGGGATTCTTCCCCCACGAGGAAGACGGAACAGAGAAAACCCTCACCCTGATCGACTCCCAAAACCCAGAATTACGCGCGGCGAACTGGAAGGTTTTGGGCAGACGCAAAGCACATGCGCCGTCATTACATTCTCCATCGACGGCCAATCGATGGAGAAACTAAAGCAGAAGGGCTTCAGAATCTGCTTTAAATTCGCTGGCATCACTCGTCGGCCAAAAAGTAAAGAGGTAAATAGCGGCCAGCCGCATCTCACAAGTGATGTCAGCGAACAAGCCAAAGGACCAAGTTAAGATGATCCAGGCGAATCGCCATCGTGCAGCAGCGACTATGGGCGTACTCACTTGGAGATTCGCTAAAGAGGAATTTCAGGTGGCCCTTCTACAAGAGCCCTTCTACAAGAGCCTTCTACAAAAGCCTAGCTACAACAGGTAAAATCCTGGGTATTCCTCAATCCATGGGTAAGTTGATTAACTTACCCATGGATTGAGGAATACCCAGGATTTTACCTGTTGTAGCTAGGCTTTTGAGAAAAATAATTGCAAACCTAGAACTTCTATCCTCTTATCAACTAAAATTAACTATCTAAATATTTCTAGTTTGATCCGTACAGATCTAGTAGCTATACTGGTGAAACTACCTACCACAGGGGCTTCTAAGAGGCCATCATCGCCTCGGCGTATTTCCCCGGAGAGGAGACAGAAGCTCCACGTAAAGACGTCATAGAACTAGTGGAATATAGCAAAACACACAATCTACCAGTCATTCTGGGTTGTGACGTCAACGCAAACCACATAGTATGGGGAAGTAGTAAAATAAATAAAAGAGGTGAGTCACTTTTAAATTATCTTACTTCTAACAATTTAGACATAATAAATCAGGGCAACACCCCTACCTTTGTCAATGCTATTCGGCAGGAAGTTCTAGACTTAACAATAGCTAGCCCCTGCCTTTCTCACAAATTGACTAACTGGCATGTTTCAAAGGAAGCGTCGCTTTCGGACCATAATCACATATGTTTTGAACTGCAAACCACTCTAAATATTACCAAAAAATTTAGAAACCCAAAACGTACTAACTGGCAACAATACCAGCACTTCCTTCAGTACGAAATAAATAACTCAGGAGCCCAGACTGCATAGACCTCCAAGCCAACCAACTTGTAAGTAGCATTATAGATGCATACGAACAAAGTTGTCCCATATCCCAAAACAAAGGAAAAAATCAAGTTCCTTGGTGGAATGACGATCTAGCGGTAAAACGTAAAGAAACCAGGAAACTTTTCAACAGAGCATAAGCCCTGGGTAACTGGGAAGCATATAGAACTTTCCTCACTGAATACAACAACTTACTCAAAAAGTCCAAAAAAGATTCATGGAAGAAAATCTGTGTGGACATTAATGATCTCCCAGCGGCCTCGAGACTCCAGAAAGCCCTGGCAAAAGGTACAGCCGCAGACATTGGATTGTTAGATAAAACCAGACGGGTCTCTAACAACCAGCAGATCAGAAACTCTTGAAGTGTTATTGGCAACACACTTTCCGGGTTGCAAAATAAAAAACCCTGAAGACATAGAGGAAGAGGAAAGGATCCAACGTCCTACTCCAAAAAGCAGAAGCCTCGCTAACAAAATCTTCACTCCAGAAAAAATTAAATGAGCAATAAACAACTTTAAACCCTACAAATCTGCTGGAGTAGATAAAGTATTCCCTGCACTACTTCCACAGAGATTAGAGATTCTAATGCCAAAAATGATAAGAATCTTTAAAGCCAGCATTATATGGAGGTATATCCCAAAAATCTGGAGAAAATCAAGGGTGCTATTTATTCCAAAGGCAGGGAACCGTCCCTCTGAAAAGCCTAAATCATACCACCCCATAAGTCTTACCTCCTTCTTCATTAAAACAATGGAAAAACTAGTGAACCACCACATTAGAACAGGACCGAATAAGGTCCGACTGCACCCTAGGCAACATGCCTACCAAAAAGGGAAGTCAACAGAAACAGCGCTTCATGACCTTGTAAGATCAATTGAAAAGGCAATAGAACACAAGGAAATAGCGCTATGTGCATTTCTGGATATAGGAGGGGCGTTTGACAATACCCCCACGAAGCAATAATATCAGCAGCCAGAAATAAAGGTCTAGAACCGGCGACAACCAAATGGATACACGCCATTCTAAAAAGTCGCTTGACAACAGCCGACCTAGGAAATAGCTCAAAGACGGCACAAACCTACAGGGGCTGCCCCCAAGGTGGAGCCTTATCTCCACTACTCTGGTCTGTCGTGGTTGATGAGTTATTACAACTACTAGTGAATCTCGGTTACGAAACCATGATGACATAGTCATAATATTACATAGTCATAATAATAAGGGGTAAATATGATGACATAGTCATAATAATAAGGGGTAAATATGACAATGTTATATCAGAAAGGTTACAATTAGCCCTAAACGGGATAATCAATTACTAAGGTTTTTGGGGTAAATCCAAAAACCTTAGTATAAACCCAGGAAAAACAAAACTAATACCATTCACAAACAGAAGAAAAGTTAAAATTTCACCACCGTCACTAAATGGTATTACAATACCCTGCTCCAATGAGGTAAAATATCTAGGCGTTACACTGGATAGGAAACTAAGTTGGAACACACTTATAGAGAAGACTCACGCTAGGGCAACCAAGGCCTTTTGGGCATGTAAAAGTATGTTCGATAAGAAATTGGGTTTACATCCCAGAATGATCTATTGGTGTTATAGAAACATAATCCTACCGATAATAGCATACGGATGCAGAATGTGGTGGACAAAAACACTACATCATAAAACCCAGGTTATACTGGGAATAACAGGCGCCATGAAAACCTGTCCTACTGCGGCAAAGGCAATGTTCCTAAACCTCCCACCGCTACATCTCCATATAAAAAAGAAGCGGCAAGAGGTATGCTAAGAATTCAGAAAGAAAGAAAATACTTCCCAGGAGATTTCAGGGGTCATCTACAACTGTTAAAAAACCCCAAAATAGAGGCCATTGCCTCACATCTATCGGAAACTATGCCGACTCTTTATAACTTTGACATACCGTTCAAGATTATAATCAACGAACGCAAAGACTGGCAATTTAAGCTTCCTGAACAAAATACGGGTGCAGCAATATGGTATACAGATGGCACCCGTACCAAAGAGGGCACAGGTGCTGGAGTTAAAGGCCCAAACTTCTCAGCATCCAAATCACTCAGCATCCAAGCAACTATCTACCAAGCAGAAATGATTGCGATGGAAATGTGCATACAGAAAAACTTGAAAAAAGCACATCGCAATAAAACTATCAATAAAACTAGCACACCGCAATAAAACTGTCAAGCTGTACTCAAATCTCTATCCTCCCACAAACATGAGCCAAAACTTGTCTGGGACTGTCTCCAAAAGCTCATAATACTGGCGAAAAGGAATAATGTAACCTTAATGTCATATTGGAATAGAAGGCAATGAAGAGGCAGATAGCCTTGCAAAAAATGGTGCAAGCACCAGGTTTATTGGACCTGAACCTTTGGACCTGAAAATGGTGCAAGCACCAGGTTTATTGGGCCTGAACCTCTGGAAAACCTAAAGGTCACTCTAAACTTATTTTAAAAAGATGGATAGAACAAGAGCACAGAATCTATTGGAACTCACTTCCAAAACTCGCACTATCCAAAAATTTATTAAACCACAAACCCTAAAAGTGGAGAAAATACTAAAGTTCAGCAAAAAGGATATGAGAACCTGAATAGGTCTCCTGATAGGCCACAGTCCTGTACGCTATCATCTGGAAAAAATGGGACTAGCTGAAGATAACAAATGTCGCCTCTGTCTATCGGACAAAGAGGATACAGAACATCTACTATGCTACTATGAAGCAGCGGCACGTAGAAGAATAAATCATCTGGGAAAAGGCACCCTTACACCAGAGGAACTAGCCTATTCGGCACCCGAGAACATATTAAGTTTCTTTAGATCTCTTAATATTGGCTAGGGAAAGGGGCAATAAATGCACAATAGATCTTTTAGGTCGCAGTGCTCTCTCGTGCCCCTCAAAAAAAAAAAAAAAAAATTACCGCCAAGTCCCTAGTTGTGCCGTCAAGTACTCAGTCAATTTCGCGGCTTGAATTGTGTGCCGCATTGTTATTAGCTAATTTGTTACATAATTTAAATTATGAAACTTTTTGTAGACAGATTCAGAAATTGTTCTGGACTGGTTATCTGCCCATTCGTCTAGTTGGAATATATTTGTAGCTAATAGAGCTACAAAATTCAAGAATTGACCAAAGATATCAAGTGGAGGCATGTAACCTCAAAGGATAATGCTGCTGATATATTATCTCGTGGAGCTAGTGTTGAAGAGTTGCTAAACTCAACATGGTATTCTGGTCGAAACTTTTTAAAGAAATCGTCTGAGTTTTGGCCAGTAACTAGGATAAGAAATTGTAACTCTGATACACCAGAAAAGCGAATTAAAACACATTACTCACTAGTCAATTTTGAGCCAGCATATATTGACCTTTATGATTCCATAAACCGATTTAGCAATTATGAAAAAATAATTCATAGTTTTGCGTACTTTATAAGATTTTGTAAAAATTACAAACCTGAAAATACTAAAAATCGTATTATTAATGTTATTTCGCCTAAAGAATTAAATTATGCTATATTGAAAATAGTCGAACTAATACAGTATTTCAAGCTGAAATTCATATCTAGTGAAAGGTCAGCAAATTTCATCGAAAAGTTCTATAAAATGTCTTAATCCTTTTATAGAACAAGAAAATAATATAAACATGCTAAAGGTTGGTGGTCGCTTACACAATTCAAATCTTTCATACTCTGCGAAGTGTCATATTCTATTACCTGCCAAAGATCGGTTTGTCAGTTTATTAATTAATCATTTGAACGTAAAAAATCTTCATGCAGGTGCACCAGCGTTACTTGGTATAATTCGGCAAAGGTTTTGGGTTATAAATGGCCGACCAGAAATGTCCAGTAATGTAAACAAATGTATTCACTGTTTCCATTGCAAACCAATGTTGATGCAACAAATAATGGGTAATCTTTCTGAAAATCGGGTACAATTTTCTCGTCCATTTCACGTCACAGGTGTAGATTTTTGCGGACCCGTTTTGATATCTCCTGGATTTCATGGAAAACAATTGTATAAGGCCAATGTTGCTGTATTTGTTTGCTTCTCGACACTGCCGTTCATTTAGAACTCGTATCGCACTTTTAAAACTCGAGGATCTTCGATAGAAATTTCAAGACCCACAATTTAAAAATATTATTGCTAGTTGGTGCTCAAATCAAAAAATACACTTTCGTCATATTCCACATTCTCCGCATTTTGGTGGATTTTGGGAGGCCGCCGTTAAATCCGCCAAAAAACATTTAAATCGTTCGCACAAATATAGGCCATATTAAATTCTAGGCCCTTAACACCATTATCGTCAGATCCCAGTGATTAAGGAGCATTGACGCCAAGGCATTTCCTTATTGGGTCGGCTCTGAATGCACTCCCTGAGACTCAACTTGTACCTCAGCTAAATGTAACGCAAATACAAAAATTTAATCGCATTGCATTTCTGCAACAACACTTTTGGAACAGTTGGTCAAACCAAAGATACAAATGGAAAAACCCTACGCAGAATATTGATGTTGGTACGCTAATCGGCGAAGATAACACACCTCCACAGCAATTGCCACTAGGTAGAATAACGGCCATTAACCCTAGAAAGGATAATAAAGTTAGAGTAGCTAATATACGATCAAAGGGGAAACTTATCCGACGTCAAATCAAATTCATTCTTTAGCACCTCTACCAATTGAAGTAGCTGCAAATTAATTTTCTATTTTTATTTTTTGCAGATACTTTCAAGGGCGGGGCGGGATGTTTAATGTTGAACCACGCAACTCCAAACTACTGAATCTTAATACGAAGAAAGTTTATTAATTTTTGTCTCTTCCAAAGAACATCAACAAAATATTTTACAAAGAACATCTATTAATTGGTCTCTTACAAATATAATGAAAGCTCTTACAGCTTTTTTAGATAATAATTATACCTACACTCCACTTAATGAAAAAAATAAAAATTTAGTTTTAAAAGGTCTAGATGAAAATGAAGATGTTGATAGTATTTTGAATTATTTAAAAGAATATAATTCAGAAACTATTAAACTTAACAAAGTAGTAAGATTAATAACAAGAAATTCAGTACAAAAAAATATTAAACTACCAATCTATTTAGTTAATGTTTCTCCAATTAGTGATCTATCGCAAATATTTAAGATTAGATATAATAACAACCAAGTTGTAAGCTGGGAAAAGTTGCAAAAACATGAAATTTTACAGTGTAAACGTTGCCAACGATTCGGTCATGCTGCACCTAATTGTAAACTAAATTATAGGTGTGTAAAATGTGACCAGGTACATTTACCAGATGAATGTTCACTAACTAAAACCGAAAATAGCCATCAACAGCTTTTTTGCACTTTATGTAAAAACTATGGTCACCCAGCTTCATTTAGAGGTTGCCCACAATACTTAAAATTAAAAAATTCTTTAAAAAACAAAAAAAAATTTAGCCAAAGTAAAAATGCAACAACGTACATGATTAACAATTATATTTCGCCAAACAAATCATTTGCAGAAGCATTACAATTAAATAAAAATTCAAATTATACAGATAAACAAGTAAATGATAAACCTAATTCGGTTGATCTTAATGAAATAAAGGATACTCTTAAATCTATTTGTAATAAATTTACTAATTTAGAAAAATCAATAAAAGAAAACTCATCCAGAATTGACTTTCTATTCAATAATTTTTTTAATCATGGACAGTACTAATAAAGGGTCCGCCATCTAAAGTTTTTTTTTTCAACTAGTGCTTATTTCGTGAATGGTAACACTTAGCTCATGTCTTATTTGACAGATAATTAGTTTTATCCTTCCGCTGAACGAATATGGTTGTGTATACGCTTGAACAACGCTGGGAAATATTGCGACATTACTTTGAAAATCATGGTAATGTTGCAGAAAGAAGCTCATTTTGATCTTGGCGGGTATGTAAACAAGCAAAATTGTCGCAATTGGGGCACAGAAAACCCGCACGCATACATTGAAAAGCCGGTAGACCCAAAACGAGTCACTGTTTGGTGCGGATTTTGGTCCAGAGCCATAATTGGGCCATTTTTCTTCGAAAATGAGCAAGGAGTGGCCGTTACAGTCAATGGCGATCGTTATCGGGCCATGTTGAACGAATTTTTGTTCACAAAAATTGAAGAGGAGGATATTGGCAACATTTGGTTTCAACAGGACGGCGCTCCGTGCCACACAGCCGAAGCTACACTCGATGTTTTGCGCCCTGTTTTTGAAGATCGCATTATCAGCCGCAGAGCTGATGTCGTTTGGCCACCTCGGAGCTGCGATTTGACACCGTTGGACTATTATTTGTGGGGTGCCCTCAAAGATAAGTGTTACGCCGACAAGCCAGAGACAATTGACGCTTTAAAGGACAATATTCGTGAAGCCATTGGTGAAATACAGCTGCACACAATCGATAATGTGCTTAAAAATTGGACCGATCGTGTAGGCTACTGCATGGCCAGCCGAGGCAGCCATTTGAATGAAATTATTTTCCATTATTAACCGGAAGGATTGTACTTTCAAATAAAAAAAGAAATTTGAGAAAATATTCAGTAGTTTTTTTTTATAGCATTTTCAAAAAAAAAAGTTATTTGGCGGACCCTTTATTAACCCAATTAATAATTTAAAAATTATTTCTATTAATGTTAACTCTATAGTTTCTATAGAAAAACAACATTTCTTTTTTAACTTTATAAAACATAATGAACCGGACAATATTATGGTGAGCGAAACTAAACTTAATCCATCTAATTTTATAGAAATCGAAAATTATTCTTTAATACGGAATGATAGACCAGGGGCATTTCATGGTGGTACCGCAATTTTAATAAAAAGCAAATTTAAATATAAATTAATAACAAATAACGTTATCAAAAATTTTACAACACTTGAAACATCAGTAGTTTCATTAAAACTTTCAAATAAAAAAAAAAAATTTTATAATATCAGCTTATGCTTCGCTAAGGAATCCCGATAACTTTAATAGTGAATTTGAACAGTTATTTGATATCTTGAAACTAGATTTAATTGATAATTTCTACGTACTTGCAGGTGATCTAAATGCTAAACATAAAAATTGGAACAACAAAGACAATATTAGAGGAAACTTTGTGAATTCATGGTTGCAAAATCAAAATATAAGATTTAAGACTAAACTATATTATAGTGCAGTTCCCACATTTCCCAGATGTGGTTCATATTTAGACATATGTATTACGGATAACAGACTAATTGTGGATCAGGACAGACCGACGGAAAAACTTAGAACAATAACGTACGACAGTGACCATCGCGCAGTAGTTTTCGAAATTTCAACGAGCATTCTTAATGATTTTATTTTTCAAGATAGTAATCAAAAACCTACTTTTGACTTCCAAAAAGTAAAGTGGGCAAAATTCAAAAAAAATTAGACTTAAATCTTATTGAATATTTTAACCATAATTCTGATTATTGAGCAAATGATCGTAACTTAAATAACACAGAAATTAATGAATATGCAAGCGATCTCAATAAAATTATTCAAGAAACAATTAGACAATCAATTCTATTAAAAAAACATAAAATGTACTTAAATAACTATAGTAATCCCATTATTAAAAAATTAGAAAAACACAAAAGTAGTATGTTGAGTGCTATACACAAACTTTACCGAAATAATTGTAATAAAAATGACGCGAGATTAATTAGATTTAAAGCTGTTTTAGATAATATAAATACTTTGTTGAAAGAAAATTTTAGATTAACAATTAATAATTATTGGAAAAACAAAATAAGTAGTATATCGCCAACGAATTCAAACATGTTCCCTACATTAAATAAAATATTTCGCAATAAGAACAGATTGGAAATTAGTTCTTTACATATTAAAAATAACCAAAACTCATTATTAGCTGAGGCTGAAATAAATACCAATGGTATTCAAAAAGATAGTAACAATAGCTATATAATTAATGATACCAATGATATTGCAAATATTTTGGGAATAAATTTCCAAAAAAAGCATGTACTACACCATAGCAATGATGTTGAGCTGAGTAATATGGTAAAAATTGAAGTAGATAATCTTAATGAACGCCTAGAAAATTCTCGTCCACTTCATAAGTTTTCAGATAATTTAAAATCGGACTCTTTATTAGATAGTCAAACTTTTAATAATTATTTCGTAACTTTTCATCAACTAAAAAATACTTTTGCCAACCTTAATAATAAAAAATCGACGGGCCCCGATAATACCCTTAATATTATTTTAAAAAATTTATCAGATAACATGATCGGAAAATATGCAATAATTTTTAATAATGCTTTAAATAATGGCTATTTTCCATGCTGTTGGAAAACAGCTAAAGTAATTGCAATTCGTAAGCCTGGCAAGGATCCTACAGATCCCGATAACTATCGTCCTATAAGTCTTATGCCTAATATTAGTAAAATGTTTGAAAAAATTATTAACAATTCTATTTTAAATACACTTAGCAATAATGAAATTCTATCTGATTTTCAATTCGGTTTTAGAGCAAAGCACTCGACTATTCATGCAGCAAATAAATTAATATCCGATATTTGCTGGTCTTTAAATAAAAATGATTGTGTAGGTAGTTTGTTGATTGATTTTTCTGACGCGTTTACTACAGTTTGGACAGAAGGTTTAATTTTTAAACTAATTAAATATAATTTTTCTGATCACCTTATCACCTTATAAAAAAAATAATCCAAAATCAACTATAAAGTGGTTTCATCAAGATTTAAACCTTTTCATCTTTACGATCATCATCAGCAACATCTTTATCATCATCAGTCATCAATTTCATCTTTTTCCAGCATCATTTCATCATCATCAATTACATCAAGAAAAGAATACACCAAGTAACGTTAGTTTTAATTTTTGGCAATACAAAAATATTTTTTTTTCGCAAAGTTACACTAAAACAAGAAAAAAACAAAAAAAACCTAGAAATTTGGGGATAAAATTACTAGAAAATTACAAATACATAAATATATTAAATTTAAAATTTGCGAATCAAAAATTCATTAGTGAAATTTTTAATTTAAAAATTAATTTTGAAATTTTTCAATTATATAAACAAATAAAAATTGAAAAATTTTAATACGTTATAATTTCCAACATTGTTCTATTTTTTAATAAATTCATTATCAGTTTGAAATAACGGAATTTTTATTTATACAAACAACAATATAACGGAATTTTTATTTATACACAGCGCCGTCGCCAACGATTTTGGCGCCTGGTGCAGTTTTCAAAAAAGAACGTTTATTTGCCGTATGTAATCCGTTTCCACATCACCCAAGAGGAAGGATTTGCAATGCATTTTTTTGAACGAGGTATCCCATGAAGGCATAGTCTTCAAAAATAAATAAATAAATATTGCTATCGTACTAGTCCTGGGTACGAATTTCAATAGCAAAAAATTAATTAAATATAAATAAAAAGCACTAAAATTGAAGCGTGTTATTTTAAATAATTAATTTAATTTAATTTTACGAGCTTTGAATTTTGCAAAGTCGTTTATCAAGTCACTATAATCCAAGTTGTTCAGAAATTCACTTTCTATAGATATTCCTGCTAAATCTACTAGTCTTCCTTGTCCTATTGTAGTACGTAAATAATTTTTAATTTAGAAAACCTACGTTCCCCAGAAGCTACCTGTGACTTGTATTGTCAATAAAATTCTAAGAGGTACAACTAGATTTGGTAATATCGCGTCTAATTTCTTGGCAAATATAAAATCTAATGATTCTATAGGGCTTAAAGTTCCTGAAACTATACTTAAATAAAAATGATTGTGTAGGTAGTTTGTTGGTTGATTTTTCTGACGCGTTTACTACAGTTTGGACAGAAGGTTTAATTTTTTAACTAATTAAATATAATTTTCCTGATCACCTTATCAGAATTATTCACAATATGATCTGTAAAAAAAAATTTATTGTACAAACGAATCGTATACAAACCCAAAAAGTATTTGAAATAAAAAATGGACTTCAACAAGGAACAGTTACATCATCTACTCTATTTTTAATTTATATAAATGAATTGTTAGACATTTTACAAATAGATAATAATCACAAAAACCATAAAATAGCATATGCTGATGATTTAACAATTTACACTACTGACAAAAAATATGACACAATTAAAATAAACTTGCAATCTATGTTTGACACTATACAAGAATACACTAATTCGTGGCGATTAAAAATTAATTTTAGCAAATGTGAATCGATTTTATTTAGAAATATTCTGAAATATTGCCACTCGTCTGTAAAAAAAAAATTGGAAACAATTTAGCATAAGAGCCAACGATGGCTCCTTATGTAATAATAGTCAAATAGTAAGATATCTAGGTATTTGGTTACAAACAAATATGAACTTTGGAACGCATATTAAACTGCAACTTAAAAAAGCTAACAAAGCATTTTTCATAGCTAAAAAACTATTTCAGTCAAAGTAACTTTGCCCTAAAGTTAAATTAATATCATATCAAGCCCTTATTAGGCCTATTTTAACATATGGAGCGCCAATTTGGTATAATATTAGTAGTTCTCAGATAGAACTTATGAAAGGAAATGTTTAAGAGCATGTTTAGGGATATATAGAAAGGCTGGCACGGATTATAAACATTACGTATGAAACAAACATATATATAATTTATCTAAAATCATAAGAATAGACAATTTTATAATCCAACTTAACAGAAATCATTTTGCAAGAGTATCGATAGTAGATGATAATAGTTTAATATGTCATGTTGGTTACCCTGACGATAGATACATCAGAAACACTATGAATTCAGGCTTTATCCCGCCAGAAGGTTTCGTTTATTTAGATATAAATGATTTAATACAAAATGAAACCAAAATTCCGATAATTTATCATGCTGATCGTAGAGCAACCAATACTAAAATTCAGTTTCCTGCAAACTTAACTCGTTTAAAATATAAAACAGATCTATCGGAAAAACAATTAAATAAAAAATTGCGATTACCACTATATTGGTGGAAAAATTAACTAAGCATTACATTTTTTACATATACTATGTTAATAATCTTTACTTTTATCTAGCCTTAAGATTGTTTGGGGCTTTTTCTCCAAAAATATTAAAACGATTTACTGTTCTTCTTATATATAATTTATTTCAGCGTCTGAACAGCTTGACAGTCTAACATCTATTATTTTTATTACTTATATAAAATATTCTATTTCCTTAACTATTTACTAATACTAATGCATTGTGTACTCTTTCTCTTATTTCATTTTGTTCTATAATTTAACGGTAACGTCGGATGTTACATAGGAAATATTATTACATGGGAATTGAGTGGATTACGCATACAGTGAATATCGTCATTATAGAGCTTTGTTAATATTGGTACTATCTCTCATTTTTGTGGTTATTAGGGTAGCCGCCACAGTACTCCCTCTCTAGTATTTCAACCGATCAGGAAATCGTACGCGTCTGCCAGAGCGAGTCCTATGCACCGACGTTTGTTGATCATTGATTATTAACTTTGATGGCGTTTCTGTTTCTGTAGATCTATCCTGAACGATGAAAGCTGGTTTTAGACGGTCTACTGAAATTGTGTTTGGTTTCCCTTTTATGTTTATTGTAATAAATTTGTTATCTCTTTTTATAACCTCGTATGGACCGTTGTACACTGGTTGAAGCGGAGCACGAACTGCATCATTCCTGACAAAATCATGACTGGTTTTACTAAGCGATTGCTGTATAAAAACGTGTTGTCTTGAGTGATCTGATGTTTCAGTAGGTTTAATTAATTCAAAAAATTTTCTAATTTGCGTGATGAATTCGTGTTCTGACGTAACTGATTTTGAATTATTGAAAAATTCTCCTGGTAAACGCAAGGTTGTGCCAATAACCATTTCTGCAGGTGTACACTTCAAATCTTGTTTGAAACATGATCGTAGTCCTAATAATACTAGCGGTAATTCATCATACCAGCGGTGTGTCAATTTTGCTTTAAGTGCTGCTTTTAAGGTTCTATGCCAACGTTCAATTATACCGTTGCTCTGAGGGTGGTATGAGGTAGTTCTCAAGTGTGTCGAACCGAGAATGTTATTTAATTGTAAAAACAGTTGTGACTCAAATTGACGACCACGGTCGGTCGTGATACGTAATGGAACACCAAATCTTGAAATCCATCCCCAAATGAAATACCTAGCAACGGTTTCAGCTGTAATGTCTGGTATTGGAATTGCCTCCGGCCAACGAGAGAATCTATCAATTGCTGTAAGTATATATTGGTAACCGTGTGATGACGGTAATGGCCCGACGATATCTATGTTCACCTGCTCGAATCGGCTAGATGTAACTGGATATTTTTGAATCGGTGCTCTTACATGTTTATCAACCTTGACACGTTGACACGGAATATAAGTTCGAACGAAATTAGTGACGTCCTTTTTCAAATTTGGCCAAACGAATGTCTGCTGAACCAATTTAATTGTTGCTTTAGTTCCAAGGTGTGCCAACTCATGAATGTTTCTTAAAACTGTGCTACGAAAATTTCTGGTTACGAACGGACGTACGAATTTTGTTGAAATGTCGCAATGTATTTCTGTATCTGATTGCTCTAGTTTTACTGATTTAAATTTTAATGATGTATACTTTTTTTCTAACCACTGTTTCAATTCTTCATCACGTTTTTGTTCCTCCGCTAACTTGGTGTAATCCAATGCTGTTATTTCATCGATTCGAGATAACAGGTCTGGTACGATATTATCAGCACCTTTGATGTGTTGGATATCGGTGGAAAATTGGCTTATAAAATCTAATTGTCTACATTGTCGTGGCGATGCTTTTTCTGATTTCTGACGAAACGCAAAAATGATTGGTTTGTGATCCGTGAATATGGTAAACTGTCTGCCTTCCAGATGACACTTGAAATATTTTATTGCTTCGAAGATAGCAGTAAGTTCCCGATCATACGTACTGTACTTCTTCTGTGGCTCAGTGAACTTGCGCGAAAAAACGGCTAATGGTTGAAGCTGGTTATCTTTAACTTGAGGTAAGGCTGCTCCCATAGCAAAATCTGAAGCGTCTACATTTAATGATAGTTTAGCATCTTTCATCGGATGTGCTAGGGTTGCCACATTTGCTAAAAGCTGTTTGCATTCCTCGAAAGCGGTTGATGATTCATTCGTCCAATATAATAATGATTTATCATTCCTTACATTACCTTTAATTAATTTCTGGAGTTTATCTTGAATAACTATTGCATTTGGTATGAATCTGCGATAAAAATGGCGATGAATCTACGCAACTCTTTTGCAATTTTTGGTTTTTGAAAATTGATAATAGCTCCAACTTTCGTTTGCAGCGGTTTTATACCATTTGATGTTACCAAATGTCCCAGGAATTCAATTTCAGCTCTGCCGAATTTACATTTTGCTTGATTGATTTTTAATCCATGCTGCGCAAGTCGATTAAAAACTTCTCGAAGGTGTAGCTTATGTTGTTCTTCATCTTCTGATGCAATGAATATGTCATCAATGTAGGCAACGATGTAATCCATACCACGAAAAACTTCATCGATCAATCGTTGGAACGTTTGTGCCGCATTTGACAATCCAAAAGTCATCCGTGTAAATTCATACAATCCAAATGGAGTGGTTATTGCCGTCTTAGGAATATCTATTTCTTCCACTTGACACAACACTTGATGGAATGCTTTTCTTAAATCGATCACGGAAAATATCTTTTTATTTTCAAGGTTGATGACGAAATCTTGGATGTGTGGTACTGGATATTTATCTGGAATTGTCACCGAGTTTAATCTACGGTAATCGCCACACGGACGCCACTCGCCATTTGGTTTATGTACCATATGCAGTGGTGAAGACCAATTGCTTTTAGATGGTCGACAAATTCCTTGAGAAAGTAATTCTTCAAATTCGCGTTTAGCAACTTTGTACTTCTCCGGTGTTAAGCGACGAGGCTTTGACGTTACTGGCGGTCCGTTGGTGATAATATGATGAGTGATGTTAGCTTTAATTGGCGTAACGCAGGGTTGCTCATCAACCAAACATTTGAATTCTTTGAGAATTGAAGAAAATTTACAACTACTATCGATAAAAGTTATTTGTGTACTAGGAACTAAGTTGACACATAGTTTTTAATTGTGTTTTCGGATCGCATAAACATTTTTGTTTTAAATCAATTACCAAGCCAAATGTAGATAAAAAATCAGCGCCTAATATTGATGTTGTTACATCTGCTATGACGAAATTCCACGAAAACTGACGACGTAAACCTAGACTTATAGTTTTTTTACTAACGCCGTATGTGGTAATTCGGGAACCGTTTGCTGCGAATATATTAATTCGTAGAATTCTAATGCCTTGATCATTTCGATATTCACTTGAAATAACCGATAAATCGGCACCTGTATCGACGAGAAATTTGATTTTGGTAATTGGGTCGAGGAGAAAAAGTCTATACGAATTTTCGTCGATTTAAATCTCCTCAATTTCAAATCGCGTATTTAGTTTTTTGGTTTCGAATGTTCTGCGTAAAATTTACACCAACTTCTGCAATTACGAGCTTTGTCGCCAAATTTGTGGTGAAAATAACACTGTTCAAATTTTGGTTTGCTTTTTGAACGATTCGGTGTAGGTGTACGTTTACGTTGTCTTGAAAAATTTCGAAAATGCGTAGTATTCTGTGACGGACGTTCTAAATTATCTATTCGTGAAATGATATTATCTAACTTACTTTCTAACGACACATTCCTAAAATCGTTTGTTTTTTCTGTGCTAGATTGACATGCCATAACGTTCAATTGTGTTGTTTCCATAATTTTATCGGCCATTGCTGCCAGCTGCTGAAGCGAATTAGTAGACACTGATAATATTGCCTTGGCTGTATCAGGTAAACAATCTAACCATAATGCTTTAATAACTTCTTGACCAACTTGGTTATTAATGTTATGTTGTTGCATTTCATTTAATACGGTTGACGGTTTTCTATCGCCTAGCGTTATTCTAGATAATAATTTCCGAACTCGTGTTTGATCCGATTCTGAATAATTGTTAAAGTTTTATATTTATCTTGGTCGGGTGGATTCCTAAGCATGTCAATAACTGTTACCGCAATCTCTTCTGGTAATTGGCTGACGACAGTATGAAACTTAATTGAATCCGAAGTAAGGCGTTGAGCTGTAAAATGGCTTTCAACCTGAAGAAACCAAAGATCTGGATTTCTGGTACTGAATGGTTGTATTTGAATACTTGCTTGTATATAAATTTTGTTTGAACTCTCTTTGTTCGTAATATCCGCTTCGGTACTGGTTCTAGAATCGCCACTTTCCGATTTATTGTCATCCTGGTCACTTTTCGGCATTATGTATGATATTTTGGGATTTTATTATTGATACCCTATGTTGTAATATTATTGAAAGTTAAATACTGTAATATACGATGTTCAGATAATATTGGATACTCGAATAATATGCAATATCCAAGTTATTTGCAATACTCAGATAATATACGATATTCAAATTATACGTGAATCGAGGTAATAAAACGTTACTCAATATTTTAAAATGTAATAAATAATTTACTATGAATAATTATTAATTATTTAATTATATTTTATTTAAAACCGTATCCCTTTTGAATCGAAATGTTGTAATTTTACCGAAATAGTTTGAGAAATGAAAGTTTATTTAATGTGAAAATAGAAAAAACGCACAACGCTGTATCAGTTATTATAATTGCAACAATTGTAATTCAACAATTATAATTTAATAGAGAAAAATTGTTTTTATAATTAATTTCTATTATTATTTGATTAAAATTTATCAAAATGTTCAAAATTTTATATACTTATTAAGTATTTGTAGTTAATATATTTTATTCTTATTATAATTCAAAAAAAAATATTCCGTTTATTATTTCATGATCATATTGTATATTGTTATTTTGTGCAATACCGGCAATACGTTTATAAAAATTACTTACGATATTCTATGTTTGATACATATAATATTAGTAACACTGTGTATTGTACTCAAATAAGTATTGCATGAATTTTCTTGTTCTCTTACTGTATTTTGTTTAAAAAAAATTATTTAGTCTTTCATAATGACACTGATAATTAATTTAAATAATTAATCCTGATGTGAATCTAAAAAAATATTTCAAAACAATTGTAATTTAAAAATTTCAATTTTGGATTGATTAACATGTAAAACGCCGAAAAATATGCAAATTTATAAATTAATTCTTTATTATAAAATTACTGATGTCCATAAATTAATTGGTTTGAGGTCTCACTAAAATAATTTGTTGCGCCAAACAGTATGCAATCAAATAAACATATGTGTACCTATTTATATTTTAGACATTGGATGGAATAATTTTTTAGTCGATAACAATATATTGATGATCATTAATTAATTAATTTTATAAAACGGTTACTAAAATACATTATTAACAGTTAGTAATAATTAGTTAATTTTATTTTAATTCCCTTTAATTTATATTTTTATAATTTTACTATATTTTATTTTATCAAATATTACTGTACTGTATAACAAATACTACTGTTCGATAATATTTATTTAATATTTATGTACGTATTTACACATGGTTACCGTTTATTGACGTTGAATATGATTACTCCTGTTTATTTATTATATTTACTTCAAAATTACTATTTATTTAAATGTTTCACTATTACTGTATTTATTTTAATATGGAAAATTATTTATTTGATCATATATAGTAATAAGTAATAATGGTATTTATTTGTAATGCAGTAAAATACTAAAATTCATGTTATGTATTAAAATTACAAAAAAAATTTAAAAGTAATGTCATACGCGTATTGATTAATTTGACAGTGTTAATTTTTGCTTTGACAGCTAATATTGTCTTCGATTGTCAAATTTCGATTTGTCACCATTGTCAAATTCGATTTGGCAAGCATTATCTTTTTACGTATGTTAGCACGTTTTGCTTTACCAAATTTTTAGGTTAGTTTTTATTTTTAGGTTATTATAATTTTTGTATCCAACTTTTTCGTGGTAAGTTTTAAATTGTTTTGGATACGAAACGCAAAAATTTAAATATGTACCTTAGTTTATCAGATTTTTTAGGCTACTACCTGTAGAATCTTGCTGTGATGCTCACATGAATAATTGTTGAATATGTTGAAATGTGTTTCGTTGAATATTGCTGTTGAACTTTTCTTATTGAATTTTCGTGTTAGATGTGTTCTGTTGAATTTTGTTCTTAGATGTTGTTTGTTGGAATTTCTTGTTGTATTATTTTTTTAATTTTCTTGCTGGATGTTTTTTATTGAATATTTTATGCCGTATATGCCGTATTATTAAAAAAAATATATGTTAATTTACTCCAGTCCAAAATATATTTTATTTTGCTCCAGTCGGGGTCACCATTTTGGGGCTTTTTCTCCAAAAATATTAAAACGATTTACTGTTCTTCTTATATATAATTTATTTCAGCGTCTGAACAGCTTGACAGTCTAACATCTATTATTTTTATTACTTATATAAAATATTCTATTTCCTTAACTATTTACTAATACTAATGCATTGTGTACTCTTTCTCTTATTTCATTTTGTTCTATAATTTAACGGTAACGTCGGATGTTACATAGGAAATATTATTACATGGGAATTGAGTGGAATACGCATACAGTGAATATCGTCATTATAGAGCTTTGTTAATATTGGTACTATCTCTCATTTTTGTGGTTATTAGGGTAGCCGCCACAATTGTTTTTACTTTAGAATAATTTTAGTCATAAGTGTTACGTAGGTGTAGTTAGCGTTTAGTTTATAGGTTAAGTTTTTATAATACATAAAAGTATTGGTAATATTGTATCGTTTTTTTTTCTATTTTTTTTTTCAATTAATACAAAATAAAAATGGTAGCTAATTTTATGCACAAATTAAAAATTAAAAAATTGTATAAGAAAACTATATAGGTATAATCCTAAAAATTGAAAGGAAAAATAACTTAGAGTAATTCCTGCGTGAATCATTAAGTTAGTATTTAAGTTAAAATGAAATGTATTTAGTTTTGTTAAGCATTGAATTGGTAATTTTGAAAAAATAAAACAAAACATATATAAAAAAAAAAAAAAAATATAATAATTGCATTTTTATAAAAATTTTGTTTCTCATTTTTCTTACTCAAAAATTATTCAAAGAGTTAACATTAAAATTAAATTAATTTTGGCCTATTGTAAAAATTTCTTCTGTTGCACATATTAATGTGAATTTCTATTTTTTGTTGGAATTTAAAATATATATAAAAGCAAAATTTATATCTGGACAATTTTGTTATTAAATTTGAATATAGAAATAAAATATTTTTTATAACGTGGTGAAAAAATATAGTTGTGTTTTGATTTTTTGCTAAATTTCTAACTTTTTAAAATTTACTTTAACTAAAGTAAATTAATTTTGACTTTTTAAAATTTACTTAAACTAAAGTAAATTCACATCAAATGCTTAGTGTGGTTCTTTTAATGTTTGTAATTTTTTTAAGCTTAAAATATTCCAGATTTAAATTAACAACATTTTAGCAATTTTTATTTATCATATAACAGATTTAGATGTGCAAGATCTACCACCAATTTTATTTTATACATTTTAGCGGGCTAGTTTTGTTTTTAAAAAGCATTTTTTTAAAAAAACCTTTTTTTTAATATTTTTTTTTTATTTTCTAAAAATATAAGTTTCATCAGATTTAAATATAATGAATATTTCTACTTGTACCTGAGTTTCTTTAATCTGATTCAAAGTTTTTAAAATTTTACTTCTATCTAATTCTACAGCATTTTTTAATTAATTAATAGATTCGTTAAAATGATTGTTAACTAAAATTTGTTTATTAATAGTCGTAAAGCATTATGGCTATTTTCGTCTGCAATTGGTAAGTGTTCTAAAATTTCTTCTCTGTCATTGCTATCCATAGACCAAAAATCCACTTATTTACAGTCCCTACTATATTTAGTAAACCTCTGTTTACTCTGAATTTATTTGGCATTACTGATTTTATTTTTGCTCTGATGCTACTCTTGATTTCGTATTCAATTAAATTTTTATTATCTATTTGTACTTTTTTTAAATTATCTTAAATTTTTAAAAGTATGTCATTAATTTCTATTGGATTAATAATATGTAGTACCATTGTTGTTTCATTTACTATTTCGACATCTCGAACTTTTATTTTAACATAACCAGCTTCTACATGTATTGGATTAACTTGTAACATCTCTTGAATTACCGGCATCATTGCTGTTAATTTCTATTGGATTAATAATTTGTAGAACCATTGTTGTTCCATGTTGTTTATGTAGAACCATTGTTGTTGGTTGGGTGATGATGATTACAAACAAATGTTATTATATATATGTATATTCATATATATTTGTACATATATATATATATATATATCTATATATATGTACAAATATATATGAATATTTATATATCATTAAGATCGAACGATCAATATGTAATTTTGATTGGTTGTCGTGTCGCAATGTGTAATCGGTGCAACTGTTCTTTTGAAGTGCAACAATTATACATTGTAATACCCAAAATATATAAGATCATTCGATGAAGATCAGCCGTGTTATTAAATTCAATATTCAAAGAATATAAAAATAAATCAGTTTCTTCAAAATAAATCAGTTTCTTCAAAATAAAATCAGTTTCTTTAAAATTAAAATTAGTTTTTTATATCAGTTTTATAAAATTAAAATTCAGTTTTTATATTAAAACAAAATTAGTTGGTTTTATTAGAATAATTGTGAAATAAGTTAAATAAATAATTATAAACATTAAGTAAAATAAGAAGTGTTTTTATTATAAAAAAACAAAGAAAGTGTATAGTAGCGTGAACAACCTACCTACAATTGGTGACCCCCGCTAAAAAACAATAGGAATATATAAAAACTGCTAAAAAAAATATTAAAAAAAAAATAAATAAAAGTTATAAAACTTATAAAATATAAATTATAGCTAAAAAATATAAAATACAGTGGTTTTTATACATACAAAATAAAAACTGTTTAAAATTCAATAATAAAATATACTGTAAAAAACAAAAAAAAAGGAAAAAAAAAAATTTAAAATTCGACTAATCGGATAAAATACACATTTTAAAATCCACGTGTGTAAGTAAATTTTTAACAAAAGCTGTTATAAATTACACGTGGTTAAAACTATATACAAAAAAAAAATAATCCAAAATCAACTATAAAGTGGTTTCATCAAGATTTAAACCTTTTCATCTTTACGATCATCATCAGCAACATCTTTATCATCATCAGTCATCAATTTCATCTTTTTCCAGCATCGTTTCATCATCATCAATTACATCAAGAATACACCAAGTAACGTTAGTTTTAATTTTTGGCAATACAAAAATATTTTTTTTTTCGCAAAGTTACACTAAAACAAGAAAAAAACAAAAAAACCTAGAAATTTGGGGATAAAATTACTAGAAAATTACAAATACATAAATATATTAAATTCAAAATTTGCCAATCAAAAATTCATTAGTGAAATTTTTAATTTAAAAATTAATTTTGAAATTTTTCAATTATATAAACAAATAAAAATTGAAAAATTTTAATACGTTATAATTTCCAACATTGTTCTATTTTTTAATAAATTCATTATCAGTTTGAAATAACGGAATTTTTATTTATACAAACAACAATATATAACGGAATTTTTATTTATACACAGCGCCGTCGCCAACGATTTTGGCGCCTAGTGCAGTTTTCAAAAAAGCAACCTCAAAAAAAAAAAGAACGTTTATTTGCCGTATGTAATCCGTTTCCACATCACCCATGTTCCATAAGACCCAACATCTTTATCATCATCATGCACCTATATGCAATGCATTTTTTTGAACGAAGGCATAGTCTTTTGAACGAAGGCATATCCCATGAAGGCATAGTCTTCAAAAATAAATTAAAAAAAACGAGGTATCCCATGTAGGCATAGTCCTCAAAAATAAATAAATAAATATTGCTATCGTACTAGTCCTGGGTACGAATTTCAATAGCAAAAAATTAATAAAATATAAATAAAAAGCACTAAAATTGAAGCGTGTTATTTTAAATAATTAATTTAATTTAATTTTACGAGCTTTGAATATTGCAAAGTCGTTTATCAAGTCACTATAATCCAAGTTGTTCAGAAATTCACTTTCTATAGATATTCCTGCTAAATCTACTAGTCTTCCTTGTCCTATTGTAGTACGTAAATAATTTTTAATTTAGAAAACCTACGTTCCCTAGAAGCTACTGTGACTGGTATTGTCAATAAAATTCTAAGAGGTACAACTAGATTTGGTAATATCGCGTCTAATTTCCTGTCAAATATAAAATCTAATGATTCTATAGGGCTTAAAGTTCCTGAAACTATACTTTGGAATATCTTAATTTCGTCCGATAAATCTAATCCTCCTATATCAGAATTTGAATTGAAAATTAAATGCTTGAATTGAAATTTAAACTATTTAAAAGATCAGAACCATCTAATGAAACCACAGAAATATTATGCAAAAATTTGCAAATATTATTGTGTTCCGAAATTTGGTCAAATCTTTCACTAACAGATTGAATAGCCCGATCAAGGATTTGAAAATAAAATTCTATTTTAAACTTTTGTTCAGGATTGGATATAATTTCATCTCTACCTTAGTACGAAAAAAGTTGAGGTCTTCGACTAGGGCATCTTGGAGCATCAGAGAAATTTGGTGCCACATCTAATTTTAAAGCTATTTCTTTAGCTTGAATGATAAACCCCTGAAATTTTTCGTCATTTCTTAAGTCCGTCAACAACTGTTTTGTACCCTCTAACAAATTTTCTGACATCGTTAAACAAATAGCAGGACTTTGCAAATATTTACTAAATATATTCATTTTATCTAAAATATTATACCAAATAATTAATGAACAAATGAATTCAAATTGAATAATTTTGAGCTAAACTATTCGCGTTATTTCTAGTTATTCCGTTCTTATCCTTGTCATCTCCTATTTCAACTAAAGCATCATAAATATTACCTAAACTACATATTAAGGGTTTGTTTTAAAGCTACTATACGGCTTTCCCATCTGAGTGCCTTCAGAGTTAGTGTTTTCACATTTTTTTTCAAAATATCCCATCTTGAAACAGAACTAGAAAAAAATACATATAAACATTGGACAGTATCAAAAAAATTTACAGCTTGAAGTGAGCATTGAACTGAATCCAGAAAGACCAGGTTAGCTGAATGTGATGCGCATGGCACAAAAAATGCTCGGGGTTCTAAATGTTTAATCTGAGCTTGCATTCCGATGTTTTTTCCCTTCATATTTGAGCCATTATCATTGCTTTGCCCCTTGCAATCACTAATTAAAAATCCTAGGGAAGTTAGTCGGTCTAAAAACAAATCCATTAAGTTCTTACCCGTCGTATCTGCAGCTTTTAAAAAAACCCATAAAAAGCTCCTTAATTTCATTTCTGTTTTTATTTCTATGAAGAACTCTAACAATAAATGATAATTGTTCATTGCGGCTCTGATCTGGAGTACAATCAACAATTATCGAAAAATATTTTGCTCTTTTTATAATATCATTGACTTTATTTTGAATTACTTTAGAAACGACTGAAATTAGCTCATTCTGAATGCTGTTATTCAAATATTTGTTTTGCGTCTCATTATTAGTAATACGTCGTAATTGTTCTGAAAGAACATTGTCAAATTCAGCAATGGCTTCTACTAATTTGAGAAAATTAGCATTATTTTTCTCGTATAACCTGTCGGACCCACCCCTGAATGCTAAAGATTGCACTGAAAGAAATTTTACGAGAATAATAACACATCTCTCCAAATGTTGAACTTCTTTAGACATTGTATTTTGAAGAATACAATTTCATGTTTGTTTTTATTTCTATGAAATGAAGAATGTAATCAATTGTGGAATTTTTGGAAAGTCTTAATTCAAATTCCTTCCACTTTTTAAAACAGTCTACATGAACGGCCCCCTTTTCATGTTCCATAAGACCCCTACCTATATGATTCCAATTGTTAAATCCTATACTACTAAATGGAATTTGAGAATTTTGCATTAATAACTTACAGCAAAACCAAAAAATGGAATTATTTGAAACCGAATATACTAACCACGACCTTACAATTGTTTCGCCATTTGACAAAAGCCTTGTAAAATGTTTGTTATTAAATTTCCTACCTGACTTAATGGGATACCTCATATCTTTGTTTTGTTTGGGGCCTTTTTCTACGAGGCGGGTTAAAAGTCTATCATTTAAATCTGGGCAGTCAACAGGATCATCTAAATCTATTTCTAAACTAATTGGAATAGTTTCTGAAATCATATCATAAAATGAAACCCCAGCCTGCGCAGATCCACCTAACACAGATGTGTTTTCATCACAACCTGGATTATTTTGTGGTGGTATATCATCAATAATATTGATACTTTCAATGTTAAAAGAAATGTTGATTTGGTTGGTTATGGTTTGTTGTTGTTGGTTTACCTTTCCACCTGACATCATTTATTGAATATTATAGTTTTTCTTCAGACGATCACAAAATATGTTTTGAAAAATTATTTCAGATATTTTCAAATTCAAATCCTTTTGTTTATCCATTATTTTTCACTTTTTTATAATAAGTTCATATTGAATAAAAAACTAAATAGTTCTTGTGTAATTTTATATAATTTTATACTCAATAAATAGTTTTGTTTTATGTAAAATATAAATTTTTTTTAGTACGATTTCAATACCCTTTTCTAATCTGAACAGAAAAAATATACTGTGCGAGAGAGGTTTTTTTCATATAAGAAACGGAAGGGAAATTTGTATGAAGAACGAGTATAAAGACAAATTTATATTTTTATATCAGCGATGTTGAAGAATTTTTTTATTAACAGTAAAAATATACTGTGCTTGAGGGGTTTTTTTCATATAAGAAACGGAAGCGGGTGATATCGATATTTTTCTTTTCCATATTAACTATGCACAGTGTTCAAATACTATGCAACGACAAAAAAAATTTATATTCTTCCTTTTTAAAATATATTTTACATATTTTTTGTTCAATAAATTTTGAAAACAAAAATTATTTTATTTTTTTTAATTTATTTTTATTGATTTAGCGGCCCGTCATGCTGTTCATACTGTTCCAAGGAAGCGCCGGTCCTGTTTATACAAACAACAATACAATTAGATAAAAATCAAAATTAGATAAAAATCAAAATTGTAGTCAAATTAGATAAAATTTCAATCTAGAATCAAAACTTTTATCTAAAATTACTTAAAATCAAAACAAAATTTTACACTAAAATTACAAAAAAGTTATAATATATTATATATTTAGTACACAATAATTATTATTTCTAAATTCATATGAAATAATAATGCATATTATTTCATTTTTATATTCATTTTACAATAAATTGTATATAGCAGCTGATTTCATTTTTATATTCATTTTACAATAAATATACTCGACCAAAAAAAAAAAATAAGTTTTTCGACACACATTTTACACAGGGTCATCCAAAAATTAGGTAATATTTTAAATAATTTTTAGGACCATCTGAAAATTACGTACGATTTATTTTTATTATTAAACAAATTGAGCTTTATCTCGATTTCAACAAAATTACTGAAAAATTAAGTATATTTTCGGTTTAAAATTTTAAAGAACGACATGCTTCTGGATTCCGAAATTGTAAAATCCAGTGACGCGAATATGTCTACGAATACTGCAAACGACGTAAAAATAAATGCAGTCCGTGTCAGATTACCACCTTTTTGGCCCGCGAATCCAGCCACCTGGTTCATACAAGCCAAAGCTCAGTTCCAGGCGTATAGGGTGACCAACGAGGACACAAAATATTGTTTAATCCTCCAGAATCCTGTGACTCTATTATAGATATTCTCGCAAACCCGTCAGAGATTTATCGTTATGAAAACGTTAAATCCGCGCTTTAAAAACTTTTATCGTTATGAAAGCGTTAAATCCACAATTCAGTCACAAATTCCCAAACTAGTTGAGGCACCGCATGTAGCGGCTACCGCTATCGATAAAACGGCAGCTACCGGGCGCCGATTTATTGGTTTTGCCGTGTAAATTAAAAACAACAAAAACAAAAACTCATTTTTCACTTTCCGCAGCAAATTGTACCGCCATTAAAACGTTCGGCATTAGAATACTAACATTAAATCTTGGACTCCGAAGGAAATTCGTACACGAATTCATATTAGCCGACATCGACCGAGCAATCATCGGTGCAGAATTTTTAAACAATTACAGGCTCGTGGTCGATCTTACGAATCATCGAATCATTGAGCCGCTCATCGATTAACGCGTTGTCCACCGCGTCCGACACGCCGACACCGAAAATCGACGTAATTAAAAACGAATTCTCGGAACTCTTGTCAACGTTTCCGGAACTGACTCAACCACCCAACTATTTCAAAGAGGTCAAATATTCAGAATTGGAATCCGTTTCGACACGTTGGATTCGAAATTTCAAATTCTGACAGTCCTATACAATTTTATATGGCATCCCGGATTGAAAGTCACAATGAACGTAGTCGAAACGAATGCGGATCGAAACAAAGTTGAAATTATTTTATCTTTTGCGAATTGGTCGAATGTCATAGCCTAAAAAATTTTTATAACATTTTAAAATAACCGTTAAAGTTATTAATTAGTGAAAAATATATTTTTTTTTATACATCATTTCATTCGTCAATAAATTATTATTTTTTTTTTAAATGGAGGATTGTTTGGAAGAATTTATCCAAGCAATAAAAGAAAATGCAGTATTATATAATAAAGGCTGTAAAGATCATATGGATACCAAAAAAAAAAGATAAAATATGGGCAGATTTAAATGCTAAATTTAAAATTGATGGTAAGTAAAAAATTACAATTAAACAAAATGTTATAGAAACAATTACACAAAAAAATGGTACAAGTGCAAATCCATTATATCAAATATCAAGAGAAGTTATTGAATTTGTTAAAATGTCACCAAAATCAACAAATTTAATCGTTTTATACGAATTTAATCGTTTTAAAATAAGTGTTTTTATTTTTTTAAATATTATTAAAAGCTATTTTATATTTCAGCAAAAAAAAATTGACAAGTATTAGAGATAGATAGTCTAAAGAAAGAAAGAAAAGAGAACAACCATCTGGCTCTGCCATATCTCAAAATGTCAAATAACTTGCCAAATGAAGTTTCGAAACGAAACCCATTGTAACTAGCATATCTTTTCGAAATGAACGCAAGAACAACGGAGCTTGGCGCCCATGCGGCGACTATCGGCAACTTAACGCAGTCACCATTCCGGATCGATATCCCATTCTGCATATTCAAAATTTTACAATGCACTTGAATGGTGCCAAAATATTGTCAAAAATCGACCTGGTCCGAACGTACCATCAGATACCCGTCGCGGATGAAGATATACATAAAACAGCAATCACGAATGAAGATATACATAAAACAGCAATCACAACACCATTCGGATTATTTGAATTCCGGCGAATGCCAGTTGGTTTGCGCAACGCCGCGCTTTCGAACACTTCATGAATGAGGAACACTTCATGAATGATCGTGGACTCGAATTCATATTCGTCTACATCGATGACATCCTCATCGAATCTCCTGACGCGAAAACGCATAAGGACCATCTTCGCTAATTATTCCAACGGTTATCGAAATACGGCATCCCGATCAATCCATAAAAATGCGTTTTTGATGGATTGATCGTGATGCCGTACTCCGATAACCGAACTAAATTTCCTGAGCCACCACATTACTGAAATTGGTATTTCTCCTATGGAAGACAAGGTGGAAAGCATAAAAAGTTTTCCAACTCCAATTTCAATTAGACAAGTTCAACGCTTTATAGGCATGGTAAACTACTACCACGGTTTCATTCCAAAGTTAGCTGAATTCCTTGCTCCGCCATATGCGTACCTGGCACAGATCACTAAAACAAACGCAAAAACAATTCTTTAACGTGGCCAGAGGAACTCAACACTGCATTTCAACAAGTGAAAACACCATTGGCTAACGCCACCATGCTCGCGCACCCACAACCAGGCTCGACAACCGAAAACTCGTTATCGCAACCGATTCATCTGATATCGCTATAGGAGCGGTATTACAGCAATCAAAACTGGGATGGCAGCCACTCGCTTTTTCTCGCGCAAACTTTCATTAGCCGAAACTAAATACTCCGCATTCGAACGCGAATTACTTGTCGATCAAGCATTTCCATTATTCAATCGAAGGGCGAGAACTTACGATTTTCACAGATCATAAGCCATTAGTGAACGCCATTTGTTCAAAAACGGATCGCAGCCCGCGACAAATTCGTCACCTCGATATATGTCACAATTTACAACCGACATTCAACACATTCCTGGTAAAAAGAATATCGTAGCAGACAGTTTCTCGCGTTTTTCAGAAATCGCACCGTTAGATTTTGATAGTTTTGACTTGAAACAGATGGCGCAAGTTCAGAAAAACGATACCGAACGTACGAAACTGTTAGAAATCCCAGATCCTCAATTAAGCCTGAGAAGGTACAGTTGCCAGATCTAGATATATATTGTGAGGTGTCAACAAATAAAAACAGACCGTACTTACCAGAGTAAGTACGGTCTCTACGACGAGTCGTTTTTAATGCATTACACAATCTGGCTCACCCTGGAATTCGGGCAACCAGAAAATTGCTCACGTCCAGGTATTTTTGGCCAAACATAAATCGTGACTCGAACATTTGGCCTTCCGTGCCAAAGGAACAAAGTTCATCGTCACACAAAATCACCACACGCGACTTTTGACATGCCTAACGATGGATTCGAACACATCCACATGGATGTAATGGGTCCGTTTCCAGTTTCCGGTGGAAACACATATATTTTAACTATTGTCGATCGTTTTACCCGTTGGCCTGCAGCGTATGCTATACCGGACATGACAGCCGCAACCATTGCAAAAGCATTCGTAATCCATTACGTATTGCGATTCGCTGCTCCAGCTACGATCACTACGGATCATACCCAAAAAATACCCAAAAAAATAAGATCATTCGATACAGACCAGACCAGTCGTGCTATTAAATTCAAAGAATATAAAAATAAATCAGTTTCTTCAAAATAAAATCAGTTTCTTTAAAATTAAAATTAGTTTTGCATATCAGTTTTATAAAATTAAAATTTATTTTTTATGTTAAAATAAAATTAGTTTTATATTATAAATAAAATAGTTTTTATTAGAATAATTGTGAAATAAGTTAAACAAAATAATTATAAACATTAAGTAAAATAAGAAGTGTTATAATGTATATATATATATATATATATATATATATATATATATATATATATATATATATATATATATATATATATATATATATATATATATATATATAAATATATATATATATATATATATATATATATATATATATATATATATATATATATATATATATATATATATATATATATATATATATATATATATATGTATATATAGATATATATATATATAATATATGCATATATTTATATATGTGTGTGTGTGTGGGTTGGCAGCACAGGCAACAGTCATCTCACAGAAGCTTTGCCTGTGGGGCGATCATGACCAACTTCACGCAGTTTGTTAGGTGAAAACCTAGAAGAAAATGATCAAGATTAAATTTCGTGGGATGGCAGCACAGGCAACAGTCATCTCACAGAAGCTTTGCCTGTGGGGCGATCATGACCAACTTCACGCAGTTTGTTAGATGAGCTAGAAGAAAATGATCAAGATTAAGTTTCGAAAAGTTGTTTTTATTTTGCCAGAAAACGTGGAGTTGATCGGACCAGTTTGCCATATTATATTTTTTTCCGTAGTAAATTCGTAGAATAAATTTGTAATTTAGCCTAGAATAATTTTGTAGTTAATTGTTGATAATAATAAATTTGTAATTAAATACGTAGTAAATAGTTTTGGTTGTAGATTTTATCTAGTTAATTAGTTATAAAAATTGAACTCAGTAGACTTAAGATTGGATTTTTGAATTCATTAGCATTTGCTTTATTACTTGCTTTATTATTTGCCTCATTATTTGCTTTATTATTTTTTTTATTATTATTATTTGCTTAGTGCTTGATTTATAATTTTTTCATTTTTGCTTGACTTGGAAATTTGAAAAGAAAATAACCTAAAATATTATTGAAAGCATCACAAAAAAAGCTAAATCAAAATTGTATTTACATTTTATTTCTCACAAAATTTGGGGGCTCAACCTGGATTTATAAAAAAAAAAACTTTCTTTTGCTACTCGCGAAAACACGTGGTAAAAAAACGCGGACTCGGAAGTCATTCGAATTTAAGATGAATGGGGAAAGAGATTTAAAATCGAAAATGGAGGAAAAAGACAGTCGGGAAATACAGGAACTGGTAGATAAGGTGAGTCAACTCGAATTACAGGACAGAAGCACCAAAATGAAGATAGAGGAGGACTCGAAATTGTGGTTAGAAGAAAATTTGCAACTGAAGGCGTTAGAGAAGAAGGGAGCAAAGCTGGGAGAGACGGATGCTGAAATTGCAAAGCTGAAGGAACAGTTAGTTAAAGTGGAATATGCGGCGGGAGTGGCGGCAGGTGGAGCGACAACAGAGGTAGTAATTACCACTCACCAAAAATTCACGATTTCTATAAGGGAAATTGAAGAGATCTTCCCGAAATTCAGTAGACAAGGTAATTCAACAGTATCCAAATTCTTAACCGAGTTCGAGGCAAACTCATTGCTTGTAGGATGGAACGAGGTACAAAAATATTTTTTTTGTAAAGAACCTCTTCTCATACTGGCGAAGGAGGCAGTGGACTTGGCCCATGTAAACAGTTATGCAGAGTTGAAAATGTTCTTAAAACAGGATTTCGGCAAAAGCTGCTCGGCGCTGGATATCCACCAGCGCCTAGTGAACAAAAAAAAAAACCTAGCTGAAACATACTACGAGTACATAGTTAGGATGCAGCCGTTTGGCAGAGGGAGGAGGCGTTGAGGTGAGATCTTTGCTAAATTGACCAGTGCTGGAGGAAACAGCTCGGAAGTTTTGGGGGTTTCGGCGCGGTTCAGACGACAACGTTGGGGTGTTTTGACACCAGTATCGAAGTACAGGATAAGTCGTCTAATACTAAATTTTTTGTTATGAAGCCCGAGAAGTAAGGTCAGGATGCAAAACTCGGAAATGACATCCTGAAGGACGTGGAGCTCCAAATCCGGCCAACGGGAGTCGCGCTAATGAAACTGCAAAGCAAAACCAACATAAGCCAAGAACCCAAGTTCAGAGTGACGAGCTGGACGAAATATGTGCGGAAGTACCGAAGCAGTTTAGAAAAGAGGTTCAATAGCTAATCGTCAACTATAAACTGAAAAAGACGGAGAAGTCCCGCATACAGACGAAAATCATGCTGATCGATGAAGAACCAGTGGCGTCGAAGTCAAGGAGGCTCACCGAGCGACTCGGGGTATGCCAGCCCAGTGGTCGTAGTCAAGAAACGCACGGGGGACTACAGGGTGTGCATCGATTACAGGCGACTAAATAAAAAGTTGGTCAAAGACACGTTCGCGCTACCCCTAATTTCGGATCAGCTGAGCGTCCTCGCTGGATGCAAGTTTTTTTCTTCTTTGTACCTGAAAAATGGCTTCTTTCATGTGCCAATACATCCAGAAAGTAGCAAGTATAAATCGTTCGTTTGTGACACAAAAGGGGCAATACGGGTTTTTGAAGACCCATTTTGGGTTTTCCAGCGCACCAAACAACTTCTGTCGGGTTTTGCAGAACGTCGAGAACCCCTCAGAAAAAATATAATTCGCGCCTATATAGACGATATCCTAGTGCCATCGAAGGACGAAGCCGAAAACGTAGAGAAATTGAAGTTGGTTTTCGCGATAGCTTAGAGAAACGGTCTTGAATTTAGCTGGAAAAAGTGTAAGTTTGTAAAAACGAATCTACAGTGATGCCCTCGAAACACAAAACGGAGGCAGTATCCAAATTCAAACAGCCGCAACGGGTAAGGGACATCCAAAGTTTTTTGGGCTTGCCAGGATATTTTAAGCACTTCGTACTCGATTGTAGCGGCCCCTCTAAGGAAAAATATGCCGTTCCATTTTTATGAGCCTTGCCGAGCAGCCTTTGAGAAGCTGAAGGAGGCGATAACAACAAGTCCAGTCCTCTTGTTCTTTTATCCAGATGCAGAAACAGAACTACACATCGACGGTAGCCGGGAAGGATTTGGGGCTATATTGATGCAGAGAAGGGGTCCAACGCCAAGGTTTCATCCAGTGCAGTTTTATAGCAAGAAGGCTTCAGATGCAGAACAGAAAGGTTTATTCCCCTATCAAAACTCACAGAATTAATATATGATATGATTCCATGAGTCTTGGCAAATAAAAAATTTTGTTTGAAATAAAAACATTTTGGTTTTGCTAAAAAAAAAAATTCTAAAATTTCTGCGACCTCAAAAATTTAGTTACGCGACTCCATTTGGGGTCGCGACCCATACTTTCTCTTTTTGCTCAGGTTCGTTGCTTCTTCTTAAAATTTTGCACGTCTGTGACGGAATTCGTAGCCTCTTGGAAACTTGTGCAGGGGATAAGGTATCTTGCATGGGGAACGCTTCTATGACAGTCTTGCCTTTATTACGGTGGTATGAATACCGTCGCCGGACTGCGCCGCTATGCTTTTCTTATTCTCAGACAGCGTCAATTGTTTCAGCTCTGCTGATAATTGTAACTCGTTAATGCTGTTGAGACTTATTTTAGAAGGCGGTCTTGCAACTCTTCTTTTGGCTAGTTTTCCAAACGTAGTCGGTGAATTTACTTTAGTTTAAGTAAATTTTGAAAAGTCAAAATGAATTTACTTTATTTTAAGTAAATTTTTAAAAAATTCGAAATTTAGCAAAAAACAAAAACACAACTATATTTTTTCATTACGTTATAATAAATATTCTATTTCTATATTCAAATTTAATAACCAAATTATCCAAATATAAATTTTACTTTTATATATTTTAAATTACAAAAAAAAATAGAAATTCACATTAATAAGTGCAACAGAAGAAATTTTTCCAATAGGCCAAAATTAATTTAATTTTTATGTTAACTCTTTGAATAAGTTTTGAGTAAGAAAAATGAGAAAAATTTTTTTTATAAAAATGCAATTTTTTATAAACAAAGCTGTAAAAAAAAAAAAAGCTGTAAGAGCTTTCATTATATTTGTAAGAGACCAATTAAGATGATCTTGATAAAATATTTTGTTGATGTTCTTTGGAAGAGACAAAATTCATAAATTTTCTTCGTATTAAGACTCGGTTGTGGTTCAACATTAAACATCCCGCCGCCCTTGAACGTATCCGCAAAAAATAAAAATAGAAAAATAATTTGCAGCTACTTCAAGTTTTCCCTTTGATCGTATATCAGCTACTCTAACTTTATTACCCCTTCCAGGGTAGGCCGCTGTGGAGGTGTATTATCTTCGCCGATTAGCACTAGCCTACCAACATCAATATTCTGCGTAGGGGTCTTCCATTTGTATCTTTGCTGGAGATTTAAGAGATACTCGTTTTGCCAACGTTTCCAAAAGTTTTGTTGCAGAAATGCAATGCGATTAAAATTTTGTAGTTCCGTTACATTTAGCTGAGATATAAGTTGAAGCTCAGGCAGTGCATTCACAGCCGACCCAATAAGGAAATGCCTAGGCGGCAATGCTCCTTCATCACTGGGATCTGGCGATAATAGTGCTAAAGGCCTAGAATTTAATTTGGCCTCTATTTGTGCTAGTAAGGTACTCATTTCTTCAAAAGTCAAGCGAGTATCTTGAAGCAAACAATTTAAATGTTTTTTTGGTGGATTTAACGGAAGCCTCCCAAATTCCACCAAAATGCGGAGAACGTGCCGGAATATGACGAAAGTGTATTCCTTGATTTGAGCACCAACTAGCAATAATATTTTTAAATTGTTGGTCTTAAAATTTCTATCGCAGATCCTCGAGTTTTGAACGTGCTCCTACGAAATTTGTGGCATTATCACAATGTAGCTGTCAACTAATACCACGTCGAGCAATAAACCTTTTTAGCGTAATGATAAAACCATCCGTAGCTAACGACGATACGAGTTCCAAATGAACAGCATGTGTCGAGAAGCAAACAGATACAGCAACATAGGCCTTATACAATTGTTTTCCATGAAATCCGGGAGATATCAAAACGGGTCCGCAAAAATCTACACCTGTGCCGTGAAATGGACGAAAAAATTGTACTCGATTTTCAGGAAGATTACCCATTATTTGTTGCATCAACTTTGGTTTGTAATGGAAACAGTGAATACATTTGTTTACAATACTGGACATTACTGCTCGGCAGTGAATACATTTGTTTACAGTGAATAAATTTGTTTACAATACTGGATATTACTGCTCCAGTATTGTAAACATTACTGCTCGGCAGTTATTACCCAAAACCTTTAACGAATTAAAGCAAGTAACGTTTGTGGACCTGCATGATTTTTTACGTGCAAATAATTAATTAATAAACTGACAAACCCATCTTTGGCAATTAACAGAATAGGACACTTCGCTGAGTATGGAAGATTTGAATTGTGGAAGTGCGCACCAACCTTTAGCAAGTTTATATTATTTTCTTGTTCCATAAAAGGATTGAGACATTTTATAGAACTTTCCGATGAAATTTGCTGATCTTTCACTAGATATGAAATTTCAGCTTGAAATGCTGTATGCTGTATTAGTTCGACTATTTTCAATAAAGCATAATTTAATTCTTTAGGCGATATAACATCAACAATACGATTTTTAGCATTTTGAGGTTTGCAATTTTTACAAAATCTTATAACGTAGGCAAAAGTCATACTTTTTTTTTTATAATTTGCTAAATCGATTTATGAAATCGTAAACGATGCTGGCTTATAACTAACTAGTGAGTAATGTGTTTAAATTCGCTTTTCTGGTGGATCTGAGTTACAATTTCTTATTCTAGTTACTTGCCAAAACTCCGAAGATTTTTTTAAAAAGTTTGGACCAGAATACCATGTTGAGTTTAGCAACTCTTCAACACTAGCTCCACGAGTTAATATATCAGCAGCATTATCCTTTGAAGTTACATGCCTCCACTTGATATCTTTGGCCAATTCTTTAATTTTGGCAACTCTATTAGCTACAAATATATTCCAACTAGGCGAATGGGCAGAAAACCAGTCCAGAACAATTTCTGAATCTGTCTACTAAAAGTGTCATAATTTAAATTATGTAACAAATTAGCTAATAACAATGCGGCACACAATTCAAGCCGCGAAATTGACTGAGTACTTGACGGCACAACTAGGGACTTGGCGGTAAATAGATTTACATAAATATTTCCATAATAATCTATACATCTTAGATATATGCAGCATCCATAAGCTCGCAAATTAGCGTCGGAAAAGCTATGTACCATATTTCAATTCTTTTATGATTTTGGCATAGTGCATAACGAGGAAAAGATAATTTTATTTAAATGCTGCAACTCCTGCTTAAACATTTCCCATTCAGTATATAATCCAATAGGAAGTTTCTCAATGTCTTCATATGAGTTATTTTCTCAATATCTTCATATGAGTTGCCACCTGTCAGCAAATCATCTACATAAGAACTTGTCAGCAAATCATCTGCATAAAAATCCTTGGATATTATTTGAGCTCCTGTTCAAAAATCTTTTGAGTGTACTGAAGCCAGATATATTAAGGTTTTTGTAGCAAGATAAGATGCAACAAGGGTTCCGTAAGTGACAGTTTTAAGTCTATAAGCACGGATGTCCTGATTAGGATCATCTCTCCATAGAATACACTGATAATAAGAGTCAGAATGATTAACTAAAATTTACCGATACATTTTGCAAATATTCGTTTTGAGTGCGTATCTATAGGAACGGAATCTCATTAAAATACAAAAAAGATCGTCTTGAACAATAGGACTAACCATCAAGGTGTTATTCAAAGAAATATTAGTGGTAGTTTTACAGCTGCCATCAAATACAACTCGCAATTTAGTTGTAGAGGAGTCAAGTTTTATTACGCTATAACGTGGCAAATAGTACTTAATAAGATGTTCTCTATTTCTAGGAACAAGCTCCATGTGATCAAGCAATTCATACTACTTTAAAAATGCATCATACATATCTTAAATAATGGTATCCTTATTTAATTTACGCGCAAGACCTCCTCTCATACTACTTTAAAAATGCATCATACATATCTTAAATAATGGTATCCTTATTTAATTTACGCGCAAGACTGAACCGAGAATTTCCTAAATCGCTAGCGGAGTCCTTAAAGCGTAACTTGACAATTACTCGACCATCAACATTGCGACGAACATTTTTTGTAAATAAGTCTTCACAAATCAATTGTTCTTCTGTTAAATTTAACGAATTTTCGACAAAATGTTCTAAATGCCAAAATTTTTCTTCGAGCAGGATGACAACGAAATATTATAAGGCCTTGACTGAGAAGTTTGATGAACATATTTTCCAGAAAAGAACCAACCTAGGAGGGTTTTTTGCAATAATGGCAAATCATTTCCCAATTTGATCTGACCTGAAAAAAGATCAAAGAAAACTTCAGCTCCTATAAGAACATCAACCTTTTGACTTTGGAAAAGAAAGGATCAGCAAGTTCTATGTTCTTTGGAATGTTGCAGTCTTCCACTGGTAATTGAGTATCAGGAAGTATTCCAGTTATAGTAGGAAGTACCAATAATGATAAATGAAAAGAGAAATTGTTAACTCGTGATTTTACGAACTAGTTTCATAACGAATTTTTGTATTAGAGTTGCCAATACCCCTTACAGTTAAATAAATTTTGTGTTTTTCCAGCCCTAATTATTGAACCATAGGTTCCGAAATGAAACTCAACTCTGAACCAAAATCTATCAGAGCACGAATGGGTTTGAATATATCATTTCTATCCTTGATTCGAACCATAGCTGTAGATAAAAGGGCTTTCTTTCCTTCAGAATACTTGACTACAGACGGACCTTGAAATGCAGAAGCCAACAACAAATTTATATCAACATTGGAAGCAGCTGTGACTGGTAATGAAACAGGCACATTATTATCAATAGACGACGACGAAGTCAAAGGATATCGATAAAGAAGAGTGTGATGGAGGGATGAACACACCTTACAACGCACTGATTTACAACTCTTTACTGAATATCCCCTTTCTATACAATTTAAGCATAATGCTTTTACTCGATTATAGCGTTCCATAACTGAGAGCTCGGAAAATTTCAAACATTTATGAATATTATGGCCTATTAATTTACAAAATGCGCAAGTATTCGACTTTTTGATTGATTCAGATACCGAGAGAGCGAAATTATTACGATTACGTTCGAAAGGGTTTGATTTGCTTTTAATTTCAATAGGTTGATTATTTTGATTCGAGTTAACGAATTTTTTAGCTGATAACGTTGTACAGCAACTATCAATCAATAATGTGCGATATCGACATTCTAAAAACTTTATTAACTCGTCGTGGAACGGTAGATCCGCAAACGTATTTAAACTTTCTTCCTACAATTGAGTGGTAGCCCTAGGAAACCTTTGCACTACAAGATGAATAATAATTACGTCCCACGAAGTAGTTCACACCCAAATGTTGCAATGAACTCATTGTTTCTCGAACAACATCTAAAAGCTCCTTGAGTTTATGCGCCGTTTCACTGAATATTGCGGGATGGTTAAGCAATCGATATAAATGCTTAGATATTAATACGTTTTTATTATTAAACCGATTAGAAGTTTCCAAGCTATTTGGTAATTAATTCCAGTAACTGAAAAAGGTTTTAATAACTGTCCAGCTTCTCCAATTAAACTAGTTTTTAAATAATGTAGTTTATTGATTGCTGGAACGTCAGTCCTACTATGCACCAGCGAACTAAATGATCATTAAATGATTGTCAGTTTCCAAAATTCCCATACAATTTTGGAATATTAATTTTCGGAAGCCCTAACTGTTTATAGGGATTAAAATAGATACCGATTCATTCCCGGACAAACTCATTTCTGGTGATTGCGGTTTATCTAATTTTTCTATCAAATCACCCAAATCAGAAATATAATTAAAGTATATTTCATCAGTGCTGCTGAAAACCTAGTTAACAAAGTAGTCATTTTTAGATTTATCAGCAGCAGTAGCCACTGTGAGTATTTTCATATCATTCGAATTAAAATGATCCCAACTAACATTTCCTTTGGACATATGATTTTGTAAATATGATTTTGTTCTTAAGTTTTTAATAGCTTGACTTAATTTAGAGATTAGAATTTCTTGGGTTTTGATAATTTCTTCCATTTTTTAGAGGTTCAGATCTAGCTACAAAATGAAATACGTAATCAACAATAACAGTACCAGATATTATTACAATAATATAAATTGTAACAGATGAAACAAAGTAATATATCTGAATCAAATATTATTACACATACAATAGTTGTACGAATTATAAAAAACTTAATTGATGATGAGTCGAAATTTCATTAAATCAATTAATTTGTGAAGTTGCCCCCAACGACGGTGGAAACATTATACCTCGAAAAATTTAACAAATTTTGCACCCAACGATCCCAAATTACGACAGCAATTTACAATAATGTTATGTATGTGTGCGTGTATAAAATGCCTTTTATAAAATCGGCTTAGTTTTTTTTATACTGAATAATGCGTTTATGGCTTTAAGAAGAAAAAAATTTTTTTTTTTTTTATTTACCAAGGTATATATTATTATATACCAATTTTTTCTTATATTTTTATGTACCATATATATTATTTTTGCAAATTTATACGCTATATTTGCTGTTATGCAGTAGAGAAATATTACATATTATATATTTCGGGTTTGCGACTATTATAGGGAATGTCAACAAAATTTTATTTATTTTTTCAATATATTTTAATCAATATATTTAATATTTTATATATCAATATATTTAATATTTTATTATATTAGTATAATATATTTTATTGTAGGTTAAATAAACTCATAGTCTTCTTCACTGAATTCTGAAACCTGATGCATTTGGTAGCCAGTTCATTCAAGCATTACTTGTATCTTTTATTATTATTTAATTAAAAAAAATTTTTTTGTTTTTTTTTCTGACTATGGAACTTATATTTCTACTGTTCCTATTTTTTTTTTTTTAACTCGGAGATCGACGATGTTTCTCAGACTTTTAGAACTACCTTTAGTTCTATCTAAATTACCTTTTGACTAACTTGAATTAGCTGGTGACGGCGAAGGGAAGTAGTAGCGTTCTTTTTAGAATTGTGAACCCCGATGCAAGTGGTAACCTGCTAATTCATGTTTAATTTTTATAGTTTTAACTATTGTAAGGTGATTGATTTAAAAAAAAAAAAAAAAAAAATATCGAAATTTATTTTTCAATTTTCTCACCAATATTCAATAAATTATTTATTGTTTACTATTTTATGTTATTTATTTACTTATCTTTTTAACTGCTTGTACTAAGCAGTTGTATCTAATTCGTATTTGTACTTGATTGTTTCTTTTGGTGTAGGTAACATCAGAGCTTAATCCAATGCGGATAGTAAAATTTTTCTCAGCATGTGGAGAAAGTGCAAGAAGTCAAGCTTAAGGGTTAAGATATTTTGTTCTTTTTTATTCTGTTTGTATGTATCTGTTTATTCTTTACTAGTTTCTTATTTTAATGACGACATACTAACTATATCTCCCTTATGCTTAACTTCGCTGATCCAATTAATTTATCAGTATCTTTCTTGAGTCCACGGTTTTGACCAAGTTAACACGTGGCTTTTGATTGATTCTGTTATGGATTAGATACTCAATTACTAATAAATTACTAATATTAATATTGTGTACCATATTCTATTGTGTACCAAAAATAATAAATTTGTTACCTTGTGTTATTAATTTGTTAAAATTAATAAATTTGTTGCCTAGCCAAAAAATACTTGCTATTGTTGCTATTGATGATTTCAGGAACAACAGTTAATTTCAATTCCGTTATGTGGCATCCCTTGGTACTCTTGCTTGTCAGCTTCAGCGCAATATCAATAATCTAGATACGAATTATCTAGCCAAGTTATGATCAGCAATCAGTAAATATAAACAGCAGTCTGGAGCAATCACTACCGAAACCGAGCCGAACCAAACCAACCAAAAACACGTGCGATTCACGCCGAAAGCGAACCAAACCAAACCAACAAAACACGTGCGAATCACGCCTGGTCACCAAAATGAATTTAGTTTAGTTTAAATATATTTTGAAAAGTCAAAATGAATTACTTTATTTCAAGTAAATTTTTAAAAAGTTCGAAATTTAGCAAAAAAAACAAAAACACAATTATATTTTTTCACCACGTTATAAATAATATTCTATTTCTATATTCAAATTTAATAACAACATTGTCCAAATATAAATTTTAGTTTTATATATTTTAACTTACAAAAAAAATAGAAATTCACATTAATATATGCAAAAAAGAAATTTTTACAATCGGCAAAATTATTTTACAATTTAATTTTAATGTTAACGCTTTGCATAATTTTCGAGTAAAAAAAGATGAGAAACAAAATTTTTATAAAAATGCAATAATTATCTAAGAAACCTGTAAGAGCTTTCATTATATTTGTAAGAGACCAATTAATAGATGTTGTTTGTAAAATATTTTGTTGATGTTCTTTGGAAGAGACAAAATTAATAAATTTTCTTCGTATTAAGACTCAGTAGTTTGGGGTTGCGTGGTTAAACATTAAACAGTCGGTATGGATTGGGACGGCATGTGCTTTTCTCCAGATCCACTAGCCTCTTCTTTTGGAGCAGTCGGCTTCCGCCTTTGCGTAAGATGCCTTAGGAGAGGCATTAGCCCTTGTTGTTTTGTGCGTTTACTATTCATGTTTTTATACCCACGAGTAGCGGGACAAGAAAAGTCACTCACGAGTAGCCGGAGAAGAAAAGCCTGGTATCCAGAGTTCGCATATTCGCGGCTAGTAACCCAATAACCATTCATCGCTTGGAATATGCTGTTTCACCGTGGATTTGGGGATTTTTTTGACAACGTCTACTCCTCTAGCGTCGTACTTTGTTAAGGTAGTATGTACACTTGCGAATTACTGCGGGTTTGCGACTCACTATTATAGTATTTATTGATATCTTAAACTCTGCCTGAAATATGACTACACCAGCTTTCAAAATATACAATACTGTGGTAGGATACAGAGCCGACAGGTAACTGTTCGATTTAATCCCCCCTATCATGTAGATATTTCGACATTGCCCAGTCTGTACCACGTGGAAGCGCCCAACTTAAGAGACCGTCTAAATCTATATAAAGAACTTAATTTTCCTGAAAAACTTAAATCCTGAACATTAAATGGTTTGAAGTTGAATTTTATTTCCAAATCCTTAATTGGATTTGAGGCTGTTCAATGTGTTAGCGAACGATTTGACAAAATTTCGGAAAACAATAACATTTTAAAATTTTTGCATAATATTTCTGTAGTTTGATTACATCCTTGTGATCCGTTAGATAATTGTGTTTCGCTAGAAATCATTTAACTTTCAATTCACATTCCGATATAGTAGGATTAGAACTATTAAAATTAGATGAAATACAAATATTTCAAAGGAACGTTTTTAAGTCCTATAGATTCTTTATAGGACTTAAAAAAGTTTAAGGAACTTTTTTAAGTCCTATAGATTCTTTATATTTTATATTTAAAAACCAATTAGACTCGATATTACCAAATATAATAGTGATAGCACTTACAATTTTATTGTCAATAAAATTTTAAGTGCTACCACTATTATATTCTAGTGGTAGCACTTACAATTTTATTGGCAATACCAGTAATAGTAGCTTCAGAGAAACGTAGCTTTTCCAAGTTAAAAATTATTAAAAAAATTTTACATAGTACTACGGGACTGGCAGATTTGGCTATAATATCTACAGAAAGTTTTTTTTCTGAGCAGCTTGGATTATATTGACTAGATAGACGATTTTGCAAAGTTAAAGCACGCAAAGTAAATTTTAATTAATTAGTTATTATATTTTGCAAAATATTTATTTAATTTAAATGCACGTGTGAATTGTAGTGCTTTTTATACAGATATTTTTATTGAATACATTTTTATTTATTTATTTTTTGTTATAGAAATGTATGCTGATTTAGTTCGAATATTTAATCTTTTTATTTATTTTTTAAATATATATATTTTTGAGGACTATACGTATGAGGGACATCTCATTAAAAAAATATGCATTGCATATACTGCCTCATGACTGATGTACAAACGCCTTTTTTCTTTTTTAAGGCGGCATTTTCGAAAAGTGAATGGGGCGCCTAAGGGGTTTGGCGCCGGCCCAACTTCTATATACAGTAATATAATATCTTAAACATGTTCAAAAACTATCATATATAAAGAAAATATTATTTTAATAACTTAAAAACTTAATAAAATATAAAACATAATCAAAAACTGAATTTAATATTTTCATGAATTCATTTTCATATATGAAGGGTGTTTATTTAGAGTTACACAACTTTAAATTAAAATAAAACAAACAAAAATATTTTTAATATCAATTAAACTGGTTTTATTGGATAGATAATTTTATGACATTACTGTTTAAATATGATTTCGACCATATGGCCGCCACAAGACTAGCGCGTGTAATTGAGAACTCCAATTTTCACACACTTTTCGCAGCAATTCCGCCGGAATTCGCCAATAACTAACTCTTCGAATGTTTATTTTCAGGTGTTCAATTGTCTCTACTATATCGACGTAAACAAGTGATTTTACATAACCCTAATATGGTTAAATCATACGATCATAGCGGCCAATTAATAGGACCATTACGTGAAATTATTCGCTCAGCAAAAGTTTCTTTGGGTAAATCAATTGTAGCGCGTACTGTGTGGGATATGGCTCCGTACTGTTGGAACGATATGTCAACAAGATTAATGCCACCTACTTAAGGTAAGAAAAACTTTTAATCATGGCTCTATAACGTTCACCCTTGACAGTAACATTCTGCCCATCATCGTTTTTGAAGACATATGGACCTATGACTCCGCCGGCACATAAAGCACTCTAAATAGTAATTTTCTGTGGATGTAATGGTATTTCCACAAAAGCTTGTGGATTATCTTTACTCAAAATACGACAATTTTGCTTATTTACGTACACATTCAAACAAAAAGGAGCTTCATTGCTGTACAAAATTTTGTATGGAAAATCAAGACAAATATCAATTTGCGCTTCAGCTTATTCTCCGAAATGGCAGTACATACGATGGTCGTTTGGCTTTAATTTCTCTACAAGTTGAATTTTAAAACCTTTTAAGGCAAGATCCTTTCGTAAAACCTTCCATAAAGTGAATGGAGAAAACCCCATTTGCTGAGAACAGCGACGTATTGATTGGTCTTCTTCAATGCTTTGCACAGACGCTATATAGATTATCATTAATAGTAAATGTGATCCGAAAACGATCCATATTTATTCGATGGCCGATTATGATTACCATAAAATAGACGAAGTGCGCGATAAGTTTCACGAACAGAACCATTATTTTGATAAAAAATTTCCAAACAATTTGGAAACTTTGCTCTGGTGTAAGTCTATCAATAACGAAATGCCAAACCAAACTAAACAAAAAGCAACTATCAGCAGTTAAATCGGTTGTCAAATAAAGTAGTGTTGCCAACTCAAAATTGTGAACGTCTAAAAAAACACTTTTTAAAAGTAATATTGATGTCGTACTATCTGATGCCGTACTACATGGTGCGCTAGGTAGATCTCATATCGTACTACGTAGAGCTCTAAAATTCCTACTGCAATGTCCGAATCTACCGCAATTAAAACATGTTATCTTTGAATTGTCGCACGTATTTGTCTAGTAAAATTGTTATTGTTTGGCCTATAATTGGTACTACTGCCTATAATTTGTCCTTGGTTAAAACGAGGGTAACCAAAATTATGCTAAAAGGTTGAACCTATACGTGGATAAAAAATTATCCTAAAAAGTTGACCCTAAACGTGGATTGCTTCTATTAACTTGTCCACTGGACATTTTTTCTAATATTTTGATTAATAATTGATTTGTATCCTTATTAGTTTGGTTTGTCATTTTTACTGTGCGTTCAATAGGTCGAAGAAGTTCTTCTTCTAGCTGAAATTTTTAAACAACCTACTTTTTTCTCCACCCCATCAGCGAATTGTTCTACTGACTCGGCAAAAATATCCCTTTAGTCAAATCTTTATGCCGGATAAACGCATTTTTCAAAATATATTTGAATTCACGGAAATTGATTACGGCCCGCTCTTGGAAAATATCCGCCGCCTTACCCCTAAGTTTACCTCTAATTAATTCATGAAGAGCCAAATTGCTGTCCTGAGGGTCTAGTCCTGACGCGTCATGTGCTATAGGTACGAATTTTTGTAGTTCTAACAAAAATCTATCCCCTTCTCCTGAAAAGGTTGGTATTCCATAAAAAAAATTTCTATGTCTTTGCTAAAGGCAGTGTGGCGTTAATTTCCTGACATTCCTAAATCATATGTAGTTATATTTAAAATATTTGATCGCCGTCCAAATTCGTTTGGTTCCCTAAAACCTGCTGGATTATTGCCCGAAACTCATTCAGAGTCAAAAATATGAACGAAATTTTTTTAAAAGAAATGATAAGCCCCTAAGTAATGTATTTTGCAAACACAAAACTTTTAAATGTGTGTAAGAAGAAAAATGTTCACACAAGAAATATATAAAAAAAATTGAAAATATGAATACCAAAATAAAAGAGAAAAAATAAAATTTTTCATAAAAAAAAACAAATATGAAATTTGTACATACGAAGTAATTTCGCTACACTGTAACAAAAAAAAAACCAAATTTTGTACCAATAGAAGAGAATAAAAATTATATCATTATATGTTACAATTGTTATATGGTGGCTTTTTTGTGTACACTGTTAAAAAAGAAATATGTTACTAAAAATTCTAAATCAAAACATCTAAAGAAATTTACTACCTTTAAACATGTTTATTAAGGAAATTACAAATCTTTAAATTATTTTTTTCTGATTCTTTTGCTGCTTCTTTTTTCGTTGAACACCTCGCAGTTCTCTTATTTGTTTTCGGAACAACTGCTCGTGTTCTTTAGTGTACCGCAATAGTTCTTGAAGATCTTTAATCTGTTGAACATAAAATGATAAAAAAACCAGATCACAATCACGATCCATTAGCTTATAAAACAAAATTTTATGCTGTTTATGCGAGAATAAAGACGGATGCAAAGGTTTTGGAAGCAGCACCTTCTCAAATAACAAAACATATTGTGGTTCAATGTGAAGCAACTTCTAGAGTTTATCTGCCACGAAAAGAAATTCAAAAATCTAAAATAAAACGTGTTAAGCTCAAAATTAACTGAAAGAACCCTAAACTATAGAAGAAATTAATATTCATAATATTATTAAGTTCGTTGAAGGTGAGTTAATTGTTCTCTTCGTAAAAAGGAAAAATTATTTTATTGTAGATATTTTGGCATTACCCAGTCTGTACCACGTGAAGGCGACCTACTTAGGAGACCGTCTCAATCTATACAAGCAACTTATTTTTTCTGAAAAACTTAAATCCTGAACTTTAAATGGTTTGAAGTTGAATTTTATTTCCAAATCCTTAATTGGATTTGAGGCTGTTCAATGTGTTAGCGAACGATTTGACTAAATTTCGGAAAACAATAACATTTTAAAATTTTTGCATAATATTTCTGTAGTTTGATTACATCCTTGTGATCCGTTAAATAATTGTCTTTCGCTAGAAATCATTTAACTTTCAATTCACATTCCGATATAGTAGGATTAGAACTATTAAAATTAGATGAAATACAAATATTTCAAAGGAACGTTTTTAAGTCCTATAGATTCTTTATAGGACTTAAAAAAGTTTAAGGAACTTTTTTAAGTCCTATAGATTCTTTATATTTTATATTTAAAAACCAATTAGACTCGATATTATATTCTAGTGGTAGCACTTACAATTTTATTGACAATACCAGTAATAGTAGCTTCAGAGAAACGTAGCTTTTCCAAGTTAAAAATTATTAAAAAAAATTTACGTAGTAGTACGGGACTGGCAGATTTGGCTATAATATCTACAGAAAGTTTTTTTTCTGAGCAGCTTGGATTATATTGACTAGATAGACGATTTTGCAAAGTTAAAGCACGCAAAGTAAATTTTAATTAATTAGTTATTATATTTTGCAAAATATTTATTTAATTTAAATGCACGTGTGAATTGTAGTGCTTTTTATACAGATATTTTTATTGAATACATTTTTATTTATTTATTTTTTGTTATAGAAATGTATGCTGATTTAGTACGAATATTTAATCTTTTTATTTATTTTTTAAATATATATATTTTTGAGGACTATACGTATGAGGGACATCTCATTAAAAAAATATGCATTGCATATACTGCCTCATGAGTGATGTACAAACGCCTTTTTTCTTTTTTAAGGCGGCATTTTCGAAAAGTGAATGGGGCGCCTAAGGGGTTTGCGCCGGCCCAACTACTATATACAGTAATATAATATCTTAAACATGTTCAAAAACTATCATATATAAAGAAAATATTATTTTAATAACTCAAAAACTTAATAAAATATAAAACATAATCAAAAACTTAATTTAATATTTTCATGAATTCATTTTCATATATGAAGGGTGTTTATTTAGAGTTACACAACTTTAAATTAAAATAAAATAAACAAAAATATTTTTAATATCAATTAAACTGGTTTTATTGGATAGATAATTTTATGACATTACTGTTTAAATATGATTTCGACCATATGGCCGCCACAGACTAGCGCGTGTAATTGGGAACTCCAATTTTCACACACTTTTCGCAGCAATTCCGCCGGATTTCGCCAATAACTAACTCTTCGAATGTTTATTTTCAGGTGTTCAATTGTCTCTGCTATATCGACGTAAACAAGTGATTTTACATAACCCTAATACGGTTAAATCATACGATCTTGGCGGCCAATTAATAGGACCATTACGTGAAATTATTCGCTCAGCAAAAGTTTCTTTGGGTAAATCAATTGTAGCGCGTACTGTGTGGGATATGGCTCCGTACTGTTGGAACGATATGTCAGCAAGATTAATGCCACCTACTTAAGGTAAGAAAAACTTTTAATCATGGCTCTATAACGTTCACCCTTGACAGTAACATTCTGCCCATCATCGTTTTTGAAGACATATGGACCTATGACTCCGCCGGCACATAAAGCACTCTAAATAGTAATTTTCTGTGGATGTAATGGTATTTCCACAAAATCTTGTGGATTATCTTTACTCAAAATACGACAATTTTGCTTATTTACGTACACATTCAAACAAAAAGGAGCTTCATTGCTGTACAAAATTTTGTATGGAAAATCAAGATAAATATCAATTTGCGCTTCAGCTTATTCTCCGAAACGGCAGTGCATACGATGGTCGTTTGGCTTTAATTTCTCCACAAGTTGAATTTTAAAACCTTTTAAGGCAAGATCCTTTCGTAAAACCTTCCATAAAGTGAATGGAGAAAACCCCATTTGCTGAGAACAGCGACGTATTGATTGGTCTTCTTCAATGCTTTGCACAGACGCTATATAGATTATCATTAATAGTAAACGTGATCCGAAAATGATCCATATTTATTCGATGGCCGATTATGATTACCATAAAATAGACGAAGTGCGCGATAAGTTTCACGAACAGAACCATTATTTTGATAAAAAATTTCAACAATTTGGAAACTTTGCTCTGGTGTAAGTCTATCAATAACGAAATGCCAAACCAAACTAAACAAAAAGCAACTATCAGCAGTTAAATCGGTTGTCAAATAAAGTAGTGTTGCCAACTCACAATTGTGAACGTCTAAAAAAACACTTTTTAAAAGTAATATTGATGTCGTACTATCTGATGCCGTACTACATGGTGCGCTAGGTAGATCTCATATCGTACTACGTAGAGCTCTAAAATTCCTACTGCAATGTCCGAATCTACCGCAATTAAAACATGTTATCTTTGAATTGTCGCACGTATTTGTCTAGTAAAATTGTTATTGTTTGGCCTATAACAATAACAATTTTACTAGATTACTACAATTTTACTTGTTTGGCCTACTGCCTATAATTTGTCCTTGGTTAAAACGAGGGTAACCAAAATTATGCTAAAAGGTTGAACCTATACGTGGATAAAAAATTATCCTAAAAAGTTGACCCTAAACGTGGATTGCTTCTATTAACTTGTCCACTGGACATTTTTTCTAATATTTTGATTAATAATTGATTTGTATCCTTATTAGTTTGGTTTGTCATTTTTACTGTGCGTTCAATAGGTCGAAGAAGTTCTTCTTCTAGCTGAAATTTTTAAACAACTTACTTTTTTCTCCACCCCATCAGCGAATTGTTCTACTGACTCGGCAAGAATTTGACACCATTCTTCAATATCCCTTTAGTCAAATCTTTATGCGGGATAAACGCATTTTTCAAAATATATTTGAATTCACGGAAATTGGTTACGGCCCGCTCTTGGAAAATATCCGCCGCCTTACCCCTAAGTTTACCTCTAATTAATTCATGAAGAGCCAAATTGCTGTCCTGAGGGTCTAGTCCTGACGCGTCATGTGCTATAGGTACGAATTTTTGTAGTTCTAACAAAAATCTATCCCCTTCTCCTGAAAAGGTCGGTATTCCATAAAAAAATGTTCTATGTTTTTGCTAAAGGTGTGGCGTTAATTTCCTGACATTCCTAAATCATATGTAGATGTATTTAAAATATTTGATCGCCGTCCAAATTCGTTTGGTTCCCTAAAACCTGCTGGATTATTGCTCGAAACTCATTCAGAGTCAAAAATATGAACGAAATTTTTTAAAAAGAAATGATAAGCCCCTAAGTAATGTATTTTGCAAACACAAAACTTTTAAATGTGTGTAAGAAGAAAAATTTTCACACAAGAAATATATAAAAAAAATTGAAAATATGAATACCAAAATAAAAGAGAAAAAATAAAATTTTTCATAAAAAAAACAAACATGAAATTTGTATATACGAAATAATTTCGCTACACTGTAACAAAAAAAAAACCAAATTTTGTACCAATAGAAGAGAATAAAAATTATATCATTATATGTTACAATTGTTATATGGTGGCTTTTTTGTGTACACTGTTAAAAAAGAAATATGTTACTAAAAATTCTAAATCAAAACATCTAAAGAAATTTACTACCTTTAAACATGTTTATTAAGGAAATTACAAATCTTTAAATTATTTTTTTCTGATTCTTTTGCTGCTTCTTTTTTCGTTGAACACCTCACAGTTCTCTTATTTGTTTTCGGAACAACTGCTCGTGTTCTTTAGTGTACCCCAACCGCAATAGTTCTTGAAGATCTTTAATCTGTTGAACATAAAATGATAAAAAAACCAGATCACAATCACGATCCATTAGCTTATAAAACAAAATTTTATGCTGTTTATGCGAGAATAAAGACGGATGCAAAGGTTTTGGAAGCAGCACCTTCTCAAATAACAAAACATATTGTGGTTCAATGTGAAGCAGCTTCTAGAGTTTATCTGCCACGAAAAGAAATTCAAAAATCTAAAATAAAACGTGTTAAGCTCAAAATTAACTGAAAGAACCCTAAACTATAGAAGAAATTAATATTCATAATATTATTAAGTTCGTTGAAGGTGAGTTAATTTTTTCTCTTCGTAAAAAGGAAAAATTAATTTATTGTAGATATTTTGGCATTACCCAGTCTGTACCACGTGAAGGCGACCTACTTAAGAGACCGTCTCAATCTATACAAACAACTTATTTTTTCTGAAAAACTTAAATCCTGAACTTTAAATGGTTTGAAGTTGAATTTTATTTCCAAATCCATAATTGGATTTGAGGCTGTTCAATGTGTTAGCGAACGATTTGACTAAATTTCGGAAAACAATAACATTTTAAAATTTTTGCATAATATTTCTGTAGTTTGATTACATCCTTCTGATCCGTTAGATAATTGTCTTTCGCTAGAAATCATTTAACTTTCAATTCACACTCCAATATAGTAGGATAAGAACTATTAAAATTAGATGAAATTCAAATATTTCAAAAGAACGTTTTTAAGTCCTATAGATTCTTTATAGGACTTAAAAAAGTTTAAGGAACTTTTTTCGAAAAGCGGCATTTTCGAAAAGTTTAAGGAACTTTTTTAAGTCCTATAGATTCTTTATATTTTATATTTAAAAACCAATTAGACTCGATATTACCAAATATAATAGTGAGAGCACTGAAAATTTTATTGACAATAAAATTGTAAGTGCTACCACTATTATATTCTAGTGGTTGCACTTAAATTTTATTGACAATACCAGTAATAGTAGCTTCAGAGAAACGTAGCTTTTCCAAGTTAAAAATTATTAAAAAAATTTTACGTAGTACTACGGGACTGGCAGATTTGGCTATAATATCTACAGAAAGTTTTTTTTCTGAGCAGCTTGGATTATATTGACTAGATAGACGATTTTGCAAAGTTAAAGCACGCAAAGTAAATTTTAATTAATTAGTTATTATATTTTGCAACATATTTATTTAATTTAAATGCACGTGTGAATTGTAGTGCTTTTTATACAGATATTTTTATTGAATACATTTTTATTTATTTATTTTTTGTTATAGAAATGTATGCTGATTTAGTACGAATATTTAATCTTTTTATTTATTTTTTAAATATATATATTTTTGAGGACTATACGTATGAGGGACATCACATTAAAAAATATGCATTGCATATTATTATATAGAAACTTCCTAAACGTCAATTTCTAAAAGTTACGAAAATGTAGGAAAATATGCCAACTTATGCTACCGTCTTTCCTCGATAATAAGGACTGGTCCCTCTGTTTGATTTTTTTTTGTACAAAACTTCTATAAAAGTTGACATAAATTATCGAATAAAGTGCCGCATAGTACAAGGCCGGACCCTCTATTCGAATATTTTACTGAAATATATAATTTTTAAAGAAATAAACAAATAAAAAAATGTTAACAATTTATCCTTGACATTTTGAAAAATTTATTTATTAATCTAACTAAAAATTAACGAAATAAAAATATAAAAACTATCAAAAAAAAGGTGAATATAAAAAATATCAAAAAAAGGTGAATTATACAGTTTATATTTTATAACCAAAATATTCGTTTTTTACGCAAGCAATAGTAAATTCTTTCAAATAATTATCCATTTCAAAAAGGATTTCATTAACTCGAAAGTAATCTTCAGCGAGTTCAATTAACTTTTTTTGCCATTTCTCATAAAATGATACAATTTCTAAAAAACTTGTGGTAGATTCACAATTTAAAATTAATTCAGTTGCTTCTTCATTAAATTAAAAATTGGATTTGTGTTAATTAATTCGACAATTTTCGTGTCATAACTTTCAATCCATCCTGCCAAATCCATTGCCTCGTCACAGACTAAGCTTTTCACACATCTAAAAAAACTGTTTCTTGTCCATGGAGGCCAAAACGGCTCAGATGGATCTTCATCGAAATAAGAACAATATCTCCATATAAGTCCATCCACTCGTGTGTATTCACTAATGGCATCAAAAGTAGTTTAAGTGGAGAATTTAAATTGTCAAATACAAAACTGTTTCTTGGACCGAGTCCACATACCGAAAAAGCACGTGTGATGTTGGTTACGCTTTGCGTTTTTATGCAATCTACCCATTGCGATACACTTAAATATGATGGCATTTTTGGATTACCAGATTTTTTTTATAAATTTATTTCAGGAATGAATTTCTTAGTGTTTTCCATATATTTAATTTTTCAACGAGTTTTTTGAGCTATCGAGTGTTTTCTAAAAAATCATTAAATGAATTTTGGCTCGAGATTAGAACAGAATTTCCAATACTTTCTGAAATTGCTTTAAACATACTTTTACCATTTTGCGCTACGTATTTATGCGAAGTATCATTTTCAGCATTAACATACATAAAATATAAAAATCGGTCAACTATGCAAAATGTTGAAAAGGCAATACGTCCTGCAATATCAAATATTTAAGTCTTTATGCAAAAATAAACAAGCACACCCAGCTCATTAGTTTGGCTTTAAAATAAATTTAAAAAATATTTGCTTGCGTTAATGGGGTCGCCAAGTAAAAAATATTGAGAAGCCCTGATATATATATATATATATATATATATATATATATATATATATATATATATATATATATATATATATATATATATATATATATATATATATATATATATATATATATATATATATATATATATATATATATATATATATATATATATATATATATATATATATATATATATATATATATATATATATATATATATATATATGTATATATTTAAAATAATATTTGTGTTGCGTAGACATAACATTTCAACGTAATGAGAAGAACTTGCGAAAATTTGTTCCAGGAAAAAAATCGGTTGCCTATGACTTCAGAATTTTCTTTTTATTTTAAATAACCCAAAAAAATATTATTCATTAAGAATATTGGTTGAAAGAAACTTTATTTGCAATTAATTTGATAATAGCCAATAACATTGAAAATTGTACATCATATAAATCAGCAATTCATAAGAATATGAATTCTTAATATTTTATAGATAATTGCAAACATTTAACAAATTCATAATATGTTCGAACTAAAAATTATGGTTATATAGTATGGAAGACCAATTATCGTGTTCTTTACAGTTTTATTCACTTGATCTCATCAACTAAATATGGTTTTTTTGGATAAATACACTTACTAATAATATTACAAAACCTTACCGAAATCCCGTCAGTGTGCAATTGAATAAAAATTTCAATATTATTAGTATTAAATTTCATAAAATTGTTTAGTGTCCTTTTTTCTTTATATTATTATATTTAATATTATAGATAAATGAATACAAAATGAATTTCTAATGTTAACATTGTCTCCCATAATTTTTAATTCTTATACTTAAAAAAAAAACAATAATAAAAACAACAGAGGTTCATTGACTTCGGTCCAATATAGTCTGATTAAATTAAGTAACAAATTCTTATAGATTTAACTTCTTAAGATGACAAAAATTAGTTCATCAGGTATAATGCTAGTTATTCAATTTAATATTTTATGTTTATTTTATTTAAATTGTATTTAAACTAACTTAATTGATAATATTCTGGTGCAAATTCGTTTGCTATATTACTTAAGAAATTAAAATCTGACGAACTATCGGAATTTTCTAAACCTGGTAAATTTGATGCTTGAGGATTTGCATTAAAAGCTTCTGAATTTTGATTGATCGAATGGTTATTTTGTGCTTCATAATATAAATTATCGCAATGTGCGACAGATACATCTGGTGTATAAGGTTCATTACTATATTCACTAGAGTATCCGTTCCCGTAATAGAAACCAGCTTGATTTTTAGTGTCATAATAGTTATGTGATGAGTTTATAGGTGTCGCCTCAAATTCTGTATGGTGATAAAATTGGTTGGTATATGAAATATTATTGCAGCCAGGTTCCTGCATATGGTTGTAGTAATTTGGATTTTGATAATTTAATGCTGGTTTTGCGGCGCCTGTACTATGGTTCTGGAACTTATTTGTAGATGGCATGTGGCTATGCGAAATATCATTTGGTAATACTGGCCATGTCGTGTGTCTTGGATTAATTATATCTGGAGTTCCAGCATATTCATTATGATGAATTGAATGTTTTTGGTGATGAAATACGCTATCATATTTAGCATAGTATTCTTGTGTATTTGACTGCACCATTTGTTGTTTGGGATAATGCCCTGGAAAAAATCCCTCTTGAATATTACTTATAGTAAGACGACCTTTTTGTTGTGGCATGTGAGATATTTTAGGTATTTGTGTGGAGAATTGATGAGAATTGGTTACAGTTTGTGAAGAGTTTATTACTGGACTGTGTTGAAGTTTTTCCTGTTCTTTTCTATAAATTTCGTAATTTGCAAACGGCGATGCTTTAGAAGATGTGGAAACAGCTTCCTTCTTAATTACCTTCAAATATAAATTATTAAATCTATTTCCTTCAAATATAATTATTAAAACAATAATATGCATACAGTATGCTCATCTTTTTTCTTCACTGTTCTAGAAATTTCATCATCTTCTTCCAAGCTTACACTGGATGCAACACTGGAATCAGCACTAATCACGTTTACTTGATTATTTGGAGATACACCAGATTCTAAAGTTGAATTTGGAGTTGCTGTAAATTAAAACAAATTTATTAAAACATTTTATAGATATTTGTAGGTGATAACATCATATTACAATTTCCTGTATTTTGATTATTATTGGTCGCACTTGGTGTATTATTATTATGCCCGCGAGAATTTGATGTAGAATCCGGAATATCATCTGATGGCAATTCGCAGCCTTGACAAGATTTTTTTGAATTTGAATCTAAGGAAAAGTGAATAAAAAAAATCTATTTTAAAATATATTTTTATCGCATTGCAGTAAGAACAGAGGGGATATTATAGTCTCACTCAAAGTTGACAGTGATTGATATCTTTTTTGTCTGTCTGCTAGATTCTGTATACATTTATATACAACAGGAGATATTTTATAAAGGTATTTATTTTAATAAGCTTATGCATTTTTATTAATGTTTTCTATTTGTGCAATTTATTGATATTTCAATAATTTTCTACTTACTACTATCAGACTGATTGCCTTCATCACCTTTTAAGTTATCCTTGTTATCTTCCTCATCTGTTTTTGATAAAGTCTGCCGCTTGTGTTTCATACGACGATTTTGAAACCAAACTTTTACCTAAATTAAAATAAAAAATAAAAATATGAAATATTTTGAATAAAATATTTTACTTGTCTTTCAGTCAGGTCTAAACTTGCGGCAATTTCTATTCTTCGTGGTCGACATAGATATTTATTGAAATGAAACTCTTTTTCTAGCTCTAATAATTGTGTATTCGTATAAGCAGTCCGTAGACGACGCGGTAGTCCATTTTCTGGCACAAATTCAGCTGTAATGACAAGAATTTATATTATTGTTATTATATTCTAACTAAGTTAAATTTTTAACAAAATTGGTGGAAATGCACGTACGTTCGGTCTTTCGATAATTTTTAATTTTATCACGAAAGAACAAAGTATTATGCATATACCGTATTGTAAAACTTTTCTTTAGAGTAGCGCCTATTATGCAGATCGTAGATGTATCTACTTTCTTAAATAAATCTAATATACAATTATCTGAAAATACATTAAAAGTTTTCTTGTAAATATGTAAGTGCATAGAAGCAATACATTTAATTCTAGACATAAAATTCTAGATATAAAAATTGCGTGATAGTTTTAAAACATTCAAATTTTTTATATATTTATGTATTATAATTTTGTTACTAAATGTGTTAACAAATATTGATTGTACTACTTAATCGACCAAACTATGCTTGCAACGAATGTAGCAATAATATAGCTGATGTAAATATTACTTTCGTGTGTGAATTATATTATTGATCATTATCTATTTATAAAACCTACTGGATTTTTTTTTATATATTACTAAAGGTCAGGTTTTTTTTTATTGGACATATCACTAAGCTTTTTCACACCTATAATTTGAACTCTTAAAGATAACTCATACTGTATATTACAAGTTAAAAATACAAAGAGGATTCATTGCATATATAATTTTTATAGTTGTATTTATGATAATTCTACAATTTTTCTGAGCACTTCTATTTATTTTATTTTTAAAGAAAATAATTAATGATGTAAATAATCAATCAATCGAAATTTATTAATGCCACTCAAAAATTAAAGGAAATGAATAAACTTCCGTTTTCAACACACGATAATTTCTTAAAATGTATTAAAACGCAAAATTTTAATCATAAAAATATATGAAAAAAGTATGAGAGTAATATGTATATATATATTACTCTCATGTATAAATTTATAAGTAAAAAATATATATACAGTATATATATATATGTACGAGATAGTGTTTATTCTAATTTTGGTGTAGCTACAAATCTTATTACTACATCAGTGTCGTATATAAATAATATAGCTTAATAAAATTTGTAGCTACAGCAAAATTAGAATAAACGCTATCGCGTATATGTATATAGTATATATTTTTTATTGTTGCTGCATAATATTTTCATATATAGATTATTATTAGTAAACTTCAATTAAATAGGCTTCAAACCTATTTAATTTAAGTTTACTAATAATAATATTAAACTTATTACAATTTTAAAAAGGTGAATTCTTATCTTTGCGGATATTGCATTTCAGTATAGTTGAAAATATATTGGGACTAAATAAGTATACCACGATATACCTTTTTTTGCATTTACCTTTTTTTTATAAATTTTTTTAAAAGTTAAATTCATCTATTAACTATTATAAAACATATTGCAATATTAATTGTGTAATATAGACATATGTACATAGATACGAACTTATCATATTTTTATATTTACTTTTAATTAATTATACCTCATATATGCGAAACGTTTCCTAACGTAGCTCATATATTCTGAAAAACTTATACAAATTATACTTTTATAATTTTTTTTTTTAAATATTACTTATTACTAGGTTTAACAAAATTTTAAAACTAAGCCATTCCGTTGTTTTTGTGGAATCGCAAAATTCTATTCAAGAAGCCTGTACATAAAACTATCGTTTCAGCTTCTGTTATGGAGATACGGAGATCCACTCCTGCTTCTTTGTGGAGATTTGTAGTGCCATTCCTGGAACTCTCCGAATCAGGTACTCTCTATTATTCTTGTAGGTTGGTCCAAATTCTCCAGTGGGTTCAAATCTGAAGAATATAGGTGCCAATTAATATGACTAAAACTTCCATCAAGTTTTAGTTCAATTAATTGTTATTGTAGCTGTGTGACATCTCGCTTCATCCAGTTTCGAAGCTTTTGTTCCGTCGATTCGTACCGGAATTTGCACAAATGGGAACCATCGCTTGTCTATGATATTCACAATTAATAGTCTCACTTTGGTCGACGATAATTAATTCATATTTACCATATATATATGCTAAATCCGCCAGCAGCTAAATTATATGCTAAGTAGTGAATTTTTAGGTATACTACTCTAACTTCAAAAATCAGTATTATACTGACTTATTAATTAATATATTAAAATATATGTATTATTATTTCCACAATTCTGTTATTCTGTAACGCTTTATTTTTTTAAAATTATTCTAAATTTATAAGCAGGAGCTCCGAAATTTTCAACATACCTCTATATAGGTATGTTTGCGGCAAGTTTTTGTTTGCATATTCTTACGCGCTTACAATATCAGCATCGGTTGACTCTTGACTTAAACACGCATATATAGTAGTAATATAAATATATGTGAACACGTACATAAATGCATTCATTAACAGAAAATAAATTAAATTTAGGCTATAAAAGAATAATTCTTAGTACAGAAGAATTTAATTTTTTCCACTATCAGAATAATTAGTTTATACTTTACTTATAAACTAAAAAGACAAATATAAAAAGAAAATTTACTAGTTAACATATAATTAATTTACTATTTACTATATTTACTATTTCACATACATATAAGGTTTTAATACCGAACAATGGTAGTTTACTACAACTTTTCCTTCGAATCATTCATTTAATGCAAGTAAATTTTTATATATATGTATAATGTATGTATGTCCATCTCTGTTCAGGGTCAAATAAATCTATACAGTTTAATAGGATTTTTTTTATTTTTCTTTTATTTTATTTTTATTTTAGCTTTATACCATTTAATGCTTACTGTATATGTATATGTATGCATATTTCTGTACACTTCTCTTAGATACTATCCATTTTTGTTTTTATAATTTTTCTTCTTTTTAAAGAAACATCTATAAAGGCTTAAGGATTTTAAAGTGACTTTCTTTTTTCGAAATGATTAATGATTTTTAGAATTCTTAGTTTTTTTCTTTTTCTTTTGCTACTGCTAATGTATAATGTATTTATATATTATAATTTAGAATTGCTCCTGTTGTGTATACTGCGTCATTTGTTTGTTTTGTAAATCTCTTAAAATATTTTTCTATAGAGATTTCTTGATTTTTTAAACCTATTTATTTCTATTGTTATGACGAATTACTTCTTTAAAATGTAAGATGACAAATGTTTCAAAATGTTGACGACAGGTCTACTTTTCCTCATATGGTTGATTGAATAAGTTTATGTTATATGCTTTTATGTTATATGTTTAGAATTTGTATTTGGAAAATAATGGGAAATGAACTATTTTTATTTGAAAGAATTATTCTAAACCAATATATAAATAGAATTAAATAATATTCGTAACAGGCAATATATAAAAATATTATAAATATAATTAAAATCATAATTAATGAGAGAATAAAATTAATTCTTTGGGTAGGAAAAACCAAATTACTTATTGTCAATTGGTATTGCATTTATATTAAAGTAGTATTGTTGTTGCATATATTCCTACAAATAGTAATATAGAAAATGTCAAAAGATATATTCAGGATTTTGAACATGTCGATGGTCTTTTAAAATCATCAGATTTCAACCAACCTAAAATTTATTGAATTCCGAGTCCTACTGGCTGCACATTTCTTAATCCAATAAATGCTGTTGACACGATTGAATCTACCATTGTGGACATGTTACAATCTATTGGCTTATTATAGCTTAATTGCATTAAAAATTTGCAAAATCGTATACTGGATTTAATTTTCTCTAATGTTTCGGATGAAAGTGTTGCTAGAAGTGTTTTACCACTGGTTAAGCAAGATACCTAATGATACGGAATCTGTAAATTCTTTTAAATTTGATTTTAAAAATGCTAATTATTGTGATACAAATACTGCACTGAGTAATTATGAGTGGTCCGGCATTGTAAAACCCGTTTTGTCAAAATCAGAATTAGTTCCATTAATATATTATCTCATGACAGGTATATAGCGAGATTTTATATGAAATATAGTATAGTGCTGTTAATATTAATATTGATTTAAAACCTAAACGTATAACAGATTTTTAGAAAGCCATTAATAGTGCGGCAAAAATTAATTTTCCCATTTGTATTTATAAGCACATACATAAATATGGCGCTGAAGAAGTCTTTGCCATTAAATTGCGAATGTTAATAAACCCTGCGTTTGTTCCGCCGGATGAAATCGAAAGCTATTTCATATAATTAAGTTCTTACTTTGAAACTGATGAACAAAAATTAGACGTATTGGTTTAAGGAAAATTATGTCTCTGGTAAGGTTGTTATTGACAAAAGCAAAACAAAATGTATCCGTCCCAAATATGGACGCACTTTTTGGTCAATAGCAGAGACCATTGAACCTTAATTGCAAGGCCTCATGCCGGTGTGTATAAATTAATTGCGAAACTCGGCAAAGAGTACACTGTACACTAGTCAAAAATAGGAAAAATATGGAGATCAATAAACACGAAAAAATCAATATATAAATATAGATTTTTTATTTGTAGATCGATACAATGCCACAAAATTAGACTTCCTTTTAGGATTGTACAAAACCGTTCGCTTGCATAATTTTTGTAATCATATCTTTTTATTTTTCTATATTTTTCTTTCCTTTCTTTTCATAGTTATGTATTTGAATTACGAAATTAAAAGCTATATGAAGTAACCTATTTACACAAAAAAAATAAAAAAAAATTTACGCCAAACGTCTGATAATTAATTTTTATTGAGATACTGAAAATTCAAGATTTTTTTAAACATTTTTTGACTTTCAAGAATTTTTTTTCAAGAAAATTTCTCTGATTTTTCAAGATTTTTGGTCATTTTAAGATTTTGACATTCAAGATTATGTACGGATCCAAGACATATTTTAAAAAACTCATTTTATTTTTACTCGTTTATTCAAAAGAGCATTCCATTTAATTAAAAGGTGAGTAAACTTAAACCAACATCGACGTGTGGCATGTGAGTTGAATTCATTTAATCCACCATTGCGTAATGGCGGATTAAATGGAGTGCATTACCATTTGCGGTGCAGTACTTCACATAGCATAAGAGTGAAAGCTCCTACAAAAAATCGTCAAGTACTTCATACCACCTTTCAAGCATACGCGGAAAACTACCTCCAGACGTTCAACGTAATGGTGAGTCAGTGTACTACTTTTAAACCCACCGAGCAGTCACCGTGCGTGATGTGTTCCACACATATAAGACGCATAACACCACGTGCGACATACTAAACAATACACATAAAAAACCTATTAAATTTTTTAAAAACTAAACACAATTAAAATTACAGTCGCCATTTATTTCGACATTACTATAAGTAATTATACATATATAAAGTTATTGTCCTAAGGTTATTACTACTAATGATGATGATCCATCTAACTGACAAAATAAGCTAAACATCTGCATTACACACGCCATGCATTTTTTGTATCGGTACGCCATAACAAATACGGTGTGCCCTTCTTTTGAATGGGGTAATATACTGAGTAGTAAGGTTCGGAATATTAAGAGTTGATTCTAAGTTCCAAATATTCTTTTATTGAGTGAAAAAATCTTATGAGTTAAGGAGTCCATCTTGAATATCCAGTGCGATTTAAAAACGTTCTTTCAACGTTTGAGGCTAAATTTTTATTTAACACTTATTCAATCATGTTAAACAAAAAGGTGTCCTCTTTTATAGGCAATGGATTTCACTCTTTGAAGAGTGAAATCCATTGCCTTTGCCGCTCACATTTTAAGGGTATTCAAAGAGTAAAAAAAATTTTAGTTATTCTTTTTCAGAATGATGCGGGAGGTATAAAGTCTTACCTATAATTTCAATATAATTTTTTCCTAGGCATACGAGTTGGCCTAACGTTTTCAAAAATAAAAATAGACTTTAAGTTGAAAACTCAGGTATATTTGATTAAAAACAAAAGGGGTTTTCTGGTGCAAATACGAGCTGTCCCAACAATAAATGTAGGTAGACATTTCATACAGCGAAATCTGAAATGTCGCATATTGCGCATTATATTGTAAATCAAAGTTCAAAATATTTGCGTTTTGCTCCGCATTAATCTGATTAGACATTAAAGCCAATTAAATGTAATATTTATATTTGCTTTTAAAGTTTCTTTCATTATTGCCACTTATTTCATCGAAATTATCCAGAATAACAATTCCAGGAAAAAGAATAATAATATTCAAAGAAATTAATATTATATTTATTTTAAAGAAAACAATCGACTTCCGAAAATAGTGTATGTATTTATGATGTAAAATTCCACAAGAATGGCAGAAAATAACACTATTCAAAAAAAAAAAATTTTCAAAAAAAATAAAAAAATTTTTTTTTTTTTTTTTGGGAACGCAACAGAGCACAACGACCTTGAGATCTATTGTGCGATTACTGCCTCTTTCTCCCTAGTTCATATTGAGAGAGCGATAGAACCTTAATATGGATTCGGGAGCCATATTGGCGAGTTCATCTGTGGTGAGAATTCCCTTTCCTAGATGATTCAGTCTTCTTCTTGCAGCTGCTTCGCAAGGTGTTCCGTTGTTTCTCTGTCATTAGCCAGTTCCATTTTCTTGAGGTGGTAGAGGAGATAATTTTGTTTTAATTGCATCCTTTTCATTGCTTTACGTACCACAGAAGCTATATTTTCTTCCTAAATTGTAGTTTGTCTGTATAATAATTTAAACCTACACAAAAAAAAATATTTCCACCACTGAATATTTGATATTATTTTTGACATATTTAAACTTTGCAGTTTCGAAGTAAATTGAGCAACTACTCTGTAGTTAAAATTTCTATTTATAAATACTTTTCGTTCCTTAATATTTAAAAATTACGCAAACAATTTTGGAAATAATAAACTAATCCCAAGAAAAGCAGTTAAAACTACTTCACAAGTGTAGAATTTGCTTGTGTAAAATGAATATTTAAATGAATATTTAATTTTGTTTAGTATTTTACCAATTGCAGAAAACTTACCTAAAGTTATTCTGCTAATTATTTGTATATGATTGAACCAATTAACGTTTTTATTATCATCTAATCTTAGGAACTAATAAAGTATTAAAAATCTACCCAAACATAAATGAATCAACCGTAAGTAGACGATTAAACTAATGCAGTACTCAATGTAGTACTCTAAAAAAAATTTATAAACCAAAAAAAAAAAAAAGAAATCAATATTTTAAATATAAACTCACAATATTTATATTCTAGATCTAGATGACGACTTTGATTCAATTATGGTGCCATTTAGAATATGAACATTGTTTTAAGCATGAGGTCACCATAAAATAATGAATAACAAATAATACGATGTTTCAGTTATTGATTCTTACTAACAGTTCAAAGCGGTGTAATTTGGTGAATTTATTGTATCAGCTTGGGAAGAAAATTTTGTCGGTAAATTGTAAAAATAATATTTGTATTTTAAAAACTATTTATGATTTAATCTTCAATATATGATATCATCTTTTTCCATCAATATATGATTTCATATCATTATTTTTCCACCTTTCCGGTAATTTTTCAATCCTCCTCTTGTAAAACTCCTCCCCCATGGTATCAAAATACTCCTTATTTGTGCATCGTTGTTTTTTCCGGTCTAAAAAGTTCTGCAGGGATCGGAAAAGATAATAATGGGAGGGTGCAAGGTCTGGAGAATATGCTGGATATTAGATAACTTTACACTCAAATTCGTATACTTTTTATCTTGTTACCAATCGGCCCAAAAAACTTTGTCTGCGATGCTGAAGAATTAGGGAAAAAATTCTTATTCTCTCGACTAAATTCCGCTCGGTTAATTCATGTGGTACCCCCATCTTTGGTACTTTAATATAAAACCGAGTTCATGAATATGGTCTTCAGTCAATGTGTGAGAAACCCTTAATTTTTCCGCAAACACCCGACTAGATTTAAGTCCATTTCCAATTCGGTCGCAGAATATCATCATCATCATCATAAAAAAAACTTTACCGACAGCGACAGAACTTTCTTGCCAACACAATAATTTTTGATGAAATATTTTCGCCTGTAACTGGTGTAAAAGTTATCTCGATATTAAATCAATAAATTTATTAATATATTACTTAATCTATAATAAGATTTCCCTATTAAGTTATTTCGGAAATGTCGTAGAAATAAAAATCACGCTTATGATCCCAAAAAATATAGAATAATAAGAATTTCATCCGTTGGCATGTCCAACCAAGTTACAAAATATAATTGCAGTACTAATGAGAATCACTCTAAGAGTTATATATTCTAATAGAAAACTACAAGATTCGATCAAAATAACAAATTTGAATTGTTAAATTAAGAATATAAATGTTGGGGTTAATATTCGCTTTGATTTTATGATTTTGAATTTGTGAAAATATTGTATATGGTCACAAAGGTATAGCCTACCATTTAAATATACACAAGTGTTATCGATGTTCATACATACATATATCTTATATAGGTCAACTAAATAGTGCTCTAAACTCTACAGATTAATCAGATTTTGTATGGCATTAATTTAAAATTAAAATTAATAATGGATGAACAGTACTTTTTATAATCGCTTTTGATATGCAGATTTTAGGGTTTAATAGAATCTTTTAGAATAAAAAACCGAGGTAATGACAAAATATACGAAAAGATATCATACAGGAATAGAAAAACAAAAAGCAGGCGAAAATTATAATAAGAAGCTGAAATGCTATTTTATTTCATGGAAGCAACTGATTGCAAGACAACTGAATTTACAAATAGGGGATAAAAAATTATTCTATATAAAATGGTAAAATATAAATATATACACATTCGTTCTAACATGTTGGTTGATAAAATATCCCCCAGCAGAATAATTTTTTTTTTAGTTATATTGAATATACAATTTGCAGCAAAATGGGAAAATAATTACGATATTTGAATATTGTAGTGTACCTTAAAATATTATATTGGAGAGAATAAGTTTAGAGCACTTTAGTATAACCAACACATTTGATTGTATTGTGTATTGTTTGTATTATAAAAATTAAAAAAGTTTTCAATTCTTTAAAATATATTAAATATTTATTTATAACTTTTAACCGAAGTAATTTACTACCGACAGTGGCTTAAGTAATAGTGTGCTAAGCTGTGTTGCATTAGGTACTAGGTTCAACTAGCCATTTGCTAAAAACAAAGGAAAAATATGTATACAATTCTGTCGATTTCATATCTTTTAGCACATTTTTACTCAAATATTTTTGAAAATTTATTGCAAATATTACCCAGGGAAGATCTCATTGTTCATGTTTTCTTAAAGCATAACAATTATTTGTTTTTCAAATTGTCCCAGTACCACTAATACTCTAATCAATATCTAATAGTATGAAGTAAAACTATAGTTGAAACTATACGGTGACAGGTATTGGGTGCCAAATAATTTTCAATGTATATCTAAAACACAGATGGAATTATCGTTTGAAAATATTATTAACCTTACATCTTTTTGAATTGCTGTTTGCATAAAAAGTTTTAACTAATTAGTTATGCTAAAATGATAGGAAATATTTGAAATAGACTATATAGCAGTCTTACTACAAATATATATGCTTACAAAACTTTTTATATATAAAATATTTTTTAGCAGATGTTTCATATCAAAAGTTTTATAAAACAAAAAAAGCATTGAATTTTATTGATGTATACGTAAAATATTTGCCCTAAAATAATGTTGGGAATTTGTATAAGTCTTTTACATGCACCATATGATATACATATGCTTCCAATTGATTTTTTTTCACTCATATTTATCAAAATACCAAAATGTACCAAATATTAAAAACACCTCTTTTATTTCGAAATTCTAGGTAATATTCTGATAAATATTAAATTAATATCATAGACTATATTCCATCTTAAACAACAGTAGTTATTGATTGATACTTATACATAAAATGAATAATATTTTATTTCTAAAGTTATGTGCACGATATTGAATCAACAAACTATTGATACATGTTTGTTGAAATAAAATAATGTATGTGATATTTATAGACATAAAATATAATAATTACAATGAAATTTTATCATTTTATCATACACCAACCCAATTTCTCTTGAAAAGTTAATATAAGGTATTACAAATAAAAAAATTGCTTTTGCAGAAATATGGTTTAATAAATTATATCTTGCCATTGTAATATTTTTGATTGCTTCGGTCTTAAATACTTAACTAAAAGTTTAAAATGAGTGCCGATGGAAATATATACAATAAAATTATAGTTTGTGTATTTAACATAACAAAACTTTTATATTCTTATTTTAAACAATTTTAATTAACAATTTTAATTAATTCGCTAAATTAAAAGAAATTTTTAATCAAAATTTGAAGCTTTTATGGAAACATTTAAAAAGTATTTCCTAATATTAGTGACTGTCTGTTTTTGTCGTTTCGTCACAACTGCTAGTCTCAAAAGCAGAATCGAGCATTTGAATAGTCGAAAATGAGATCTAGATAGGTGTCGCTATTGTCTTTTTTTAATTATTTGTCATAGAAAATTTAAAGATATGCAATAATAACTATAACTTATAACAATATAATTATATTCAATATAATTTTTAGAAATTATTTTTTTTCGTAATGTCTTTTAAATGTGGTTTTCTAAATTAAAAATAATATATTTCGTGCATTCTTCCATTACATTATTTGTTTCATCAAATATTCTTGATATTGTTAACTGAACCACTCTAATTAAAAAATTACTTCCAACACAACTTTGATAACCTCTAGTAGATAACATATTTAATTTTGGTACCAATTTTAAAATGGGTGGCACAGTTATCAAATAGCAAAAGTATGATTGAAATGTAAGTGAGAAATAAATTTTCACACAAACTTTCCATGTTTAAACTAAAACATTCCTGAAAGCTTTGGAAATAATAATCAAGTAACACTTTTTCTTTTAAGCGTCTCTTGAAATTCTGCTGCTTTCAAGTGTTAAATCTACTTCAAGTATCTTCATCATAAATTGTAGTAGATTGTATAAAGCTTTAGATCTTCATCATAAATTGTAGTAGATTGTATAAAACTTTATGAATATTCTCTTTGGCAATAGTAATAGAAGTCCTTCCGTTTTTCTTTTTTATTTTATCAAAATATTAAAAAATTTAATCTGGCGTAAAATGGGTTAAACATTACTTTTATCCCTTTTTAAATATTTTGAAAAAATATTTCGTCCTCTCGCTACCATTATTTTGGCCAAATAAATAAATTATCGGCACAAAGCGAGTTCAGTCATTATGAATGTACTCGCTTCGTTGGTGTTTCCTCCGCCGACTAATAAATTGTCAACTAGGCAAACTCGAGAGGGAATTGTAAATATTAAGGTGGAACCAGAGTCGAATCGAGTTTAATCTACATTCTACAATTTACGACCGCATCTATTTCCCCATCCAGTTAAAGTAGCTGCTAAGGACAAAATAACTGTTCGTGATTATAGAAACTGGGCGATTTTATAGCATTTAATGTAGTTAATTGATCTATTTTTATCGTTGTGCTTGAACTTTTTAATAATAATATCCCCGACCATATTCGAAACAAAAATGCACAGATTAATATATTTTTATTTTGGTGCGGAAAGCAATACTAAGATATTTGTGAAAGTTAATCTGTATTTAACTTTTATGGGCCGTACGCTGCATGAAGATGCGGACTTATGGGAAGTATCTTATCAAACAGCTTTCCTATAAAAAAGATGTGAATGTCAACATCATTTTTTATAGCATGAGAGACGTTTTGTTGTTAATAACTTATTTTTTAATAGCCTGAGACTTATTTTGCTTTCTATAACTTATTTTTTAATAGCCTGAGACATTTACTTTTTAATCTACAATAAAAAAAAATTCCCTAAAATTAAAATTTCATGGAACTAACAAAAAGAATATTTTTTCAGTTATGTATTAATTTTGATGTAAAAATGTTTACTTCAAATTTGCTTTACTACTTCAAACTTGGAAAATTTTTACTTCAAATTTCGAAAAATTTGCCTTACAGTATTTTTTGTATTGTTATCCCGTTTTAGATTTCTGATTTCACTTCATCATAATTTAAATGGCCGCATCGTAATACTTAATAGAATTAAAATATACTACAATGACAGTTGATAGAAAAATACGTTATAGATTTTGGAGAAAACAGCTGAATTACATTAGTATTGCATATTTTTTCATATATATGTATGTATATAATAATAAATCTATTTTTCCAATAAAATTTTTAGCATGTGAAATTTTATTGAAAATACAATTTTTAAGTTGCAGATTTCTGTTTGATGATTATACTAATACAGTTAATACACTTTATTAATTAATTTTAGAATAACAGTTGACATAAGTAATCTAAGGTAACCCAGCAAATCATGATTTTTCATTTTCTAAGATTGAAAAATTAATTCTTTTTGTATTCCGAAATATTCAAAATAGTTTCATACAATTTTAACTTCTTTATAAAATTTTGAGAAATTTATATATGATAGATACTAAAATTGAAATATTACAAAAATTATATTATAAAAATATTTAAGTTTCGATAATTCAACTATCTATATGCAAGAATAAAAAAAAAACATTCATAGTTAAAAGCATTTGTTAATTTTGAATTAATTTACTTATTTCAACGATTTTTTTGTGCATAATTTAATCATAAGAAAAAAATACTATACGAATTAAGCCTTATTTCGAAACATAAAACTGCAATTTCACACAGCTAACTGCAATTTCACACAGCTAAGTGGTGCAGTGGTTAGAACACTTGTCTTCCAATAGGGAGGTCGGTGATTCAACTCCAAGCTTATGAACTTTTATGCTAATTTTTAAAACCCAGCTTAGCTACCACCATTCGTCATTGGAATAAAAATAATGACAAAAAACTTTCCGATCATAAAATTTCTCGTTATAAACTACCCATCCCTCCCCATAGCCAAATATGTACAGTTAAGGTATAATTTCACAAAATTTGGCTATGAATATAAAAAATATTAGATAACTGCATTTATTCTTCTTTTACTTAACTTAAGTAAAAACAGAATAATCTTTTACTTTATTAAAATATTCTAATATGTAGAATATTAATAAAAACATATGATTAAAATAAAGCTTTTTCTCTCGTAAAAATATATGTAGTGCCATTCTGTTTCCTCTTTCATCATATTTTAAAACACCACTTTCTGAATATTCTTTCACTATAAAAATTTTGGTAGCAAAATAATATGTCTACAATCTACATGTCGTTCAGGATTTCTGTTCATTTTAATAGTTTGTTGGTCTCGTACTATATAATTATTATCTCTGAGTTAATTTAAGTTTTAGTAAAAAAAGGGTAGAAATGTAGAAAAATTAAAAATATCATTATATAATATAACATTCACTTAAATTAGACATATATTATATATTATTTTGGGTCGAATGGTCCCTTTTTGCCTCTGTTTATATTAAATAGATAATTTATTTTTCACGAAAGATAAGATATATACTGTTGTAAATTTGCACCAAGTGCAAAAACCAAAACGGACATTGTCCACCCAAAAAAAAAACACACAATTTACATAGTGGTTACACTTTTAAACTTCTTCAGATTCCACATTAAATTCTAAGTATGTGGTAGATTCTTGCCATTAACGACATTCGGTGTGTTAAGTGGTTTTTGTTTAACGTGAAAAGGGTTTCTATTTGTTTGCACCGCAAAATAATAAATGTGTTCAGTAATCTTTTTATTTATTGAAAAAACTTTTAATTTGAAATTACAGAAATACCGGTAATAAAAAATACTTTTTCAGTTAAATTTTCTATATACATATATGAATATTACTTTCTATTTCTTTATTTTATTTAATTAAGATGTATCATTGCAGAAAAAAATTAGATCAATCAGTCTTATTTGACGGAAGAACATAATCTATCTATCTATAAGATATTTCGGGTAAAATTAAGTATACAGAAAACCCTTCCTTAGAAAATAATAAACAATCGAACGGATCGAATCATATATTTTGATTCTGCTGGCAATAAGGTTTAAAAACAAACCTTTTCATATTATAAAAATCTATTTTAATACAAAAAGGGTGACTATAATCCTTTCAATTTGTGGGTTTCTGAATATTTTCTTCTTTATAAATCTAAATACAGTTACAATTATAAACCATTTTTGATTTAAAGAGTGGTGGTATGTGTACATGTACATTTTTCAGTAAATAAACTTTTATAACTTTAAACCATATCTTCCTAACCTGACCTTAGTGATACAAAAAAAATAGGAGCGTGGGTACATACTTCTTTTTTTTAAATATGTTAACATATTAAAAATTATTAAATTGTTAGTTAAAGATAAATAAATATATACGTACAATTCAGAATAAAAGTGATTTTAATTATTGAATTTGTGCTACGTATTTTAATTGACACTAGTTAATATTTTATTTGGTAATAGCTGAAACGAAACTTAGCAATTTATTATTGTATAAAAATAGTAATATGTATCTGTAAATTATGTATTGAATCAATTATGTATTGAATCAATTATGTATTGAATCCGATCTTGTAAAATTGCTCTAAATTTAAATATTAAAATTATTTTCAAATTGTAATTGTTGTTTCTTTCATCCTCTAATGAAGTTTACCAGTGCAGTTCAATTAACAAGTCCGTTACAGTTCTGTATTTATTTCACTAAAACGTAGTTAGACTACATAATCTTATCTCATAATAAATATTTACAATTTTATGAGGTTGTGTGGCCATGTTTTCTTTGATGTGCTACGTGTTGGTGAGTTTTTCCACGTTCTATTTGCTTTGCTTACGAAGTATAGGTAGAGCTCTTTTTAACCGTATTGATAGGTAGCTCTACCTGTTCCGCTAAGGCGGTGTCTAAGCTTGAATTCCTTCTTGCCAACTCATTCGTTTTGTGGTTCCTCAGAACTAGTTTTGATGCCATCAAAGTGGCATTAATGGCTATGCTAGCAGCCTCCGATGCACATGCGCTCCCTGTGAACCTTACCTAGCTTGGTTTGGGACACCACATAAATTAATCCGGGTTTTTTAGGCTTTCATGGCCATGTTCTCGGCATTGAGTTTCCAGTTCAGCATGGGATCAAGTATCACGCGTAGATAATTGACCTTAAGTATAAGTACACCATCCAGTTTCGGGCAGGTAAAAGCTGGTATTTTTAGTTTTATTATTGAAGAGCATCAGTAATCTCTTAGGTGGGTTGACCCTCAGACCACAATCTTTGGCAACAATTCTCAAGGCTCTTCCGATTATTTTCACTTTCTATTATTTCTTTTCGAACTCCGACTAGCCCTAATTGTATTCAATATTAATTACAGATTTAGAATGATATTGAAATATAATCTTAAAAAAATAATAGCAATATATAATTAATTATATATAATATAATTTTTAATATCTCCAATTTGTAAATTTTTTTTTAATATATATTATTAAACAAAATTAGAATTTAATTTTAATTTTACATAAAACTGTTATCAAAAAACAATATTAGATAATACAAAATTTGTTAGGCAAGGGAAATAAGCAATATTTAGACTAAATATGTTTTTCACGGTTCGGCGTTTTTCATTTGGTTTATGTACATTATATTGCATTTTTTAGTTATGGTCAGCTATTTTGTTCTGTATTAACTACAAATTGACTAAGTTTTATTCCATTATTTTAAAATTTTTAACGAACATTTTTCAGGTAATTTTCTTCTATTTTTAACAATAATAAATTTTGCTAAAAATTTTGTTCTAATTATAATTATTGATACCATCAATGACTTACAGCAGTTCTACTGTAAGTCCATCAAATTATTTTCTCCAAGATTTTATTTTATTAGAAGAAATGAAAATAAAGTAATTTTTACATTACCAGGATTTACCACTTCTGAGGTAAACGTAAAAAGTAAAATTACTTTAGTTTCATTTCCAATAAAATACAAAAACTTTGTTTTTGAAGAATACGTTTTACAATACAAAAATTATTCTCTGTTCCACAATACATGGAATATAATGGCATTACCAAATATAGTTTACAATTAAATAAAAATATTTATTTTGTATAATTTAAGTTTTAACAAGGCTACTGATTATTTAGCAAGCCTGCAGATATAAAGGATATAATATCATAGTTCTAAATTATATTTCAAGAACGTCTAAATTAGATATCAGGAATTAAAGCTTGTATGAAAATAATTTTTAATCAATGATTCTACTTATGCGGTTAACCAATGGCCGCAGAAATTTTATCAAAATGTAATCAGTAAGAGCAAAAACAAACACAATCTTATCAATATGTTCATTTTTATTTACACTTGAATTAATATAATAATTTCTATTTTCTTTATATATTAAAGATTAACCAGTAATTAATATATTAAAGATTAAGTATTAACTTTAAGGCAATATGTTACTTTTTAATTATAAAATGATAAATATTTTATTTTGTTTGGAATTTATAAATAATAATTGTTTTTTTATATCAACTGTTTTTTTTATAGTGCTAAATCATAGAATGCCGGCTAATTTGTGCAATTGTGATTAATAGTGCTTTAAAAAATCCTATAAGGAATGTCAAAAACTGTATTCAATATAAATAAACTTATTCTTGGTGTCTAAGGAATACTATTTCAAATTGAGATTTTTGCTCAATATTGGAAACAAAATAAATTTAATAACCGTAAACAAAAAGTGTAATCTTGGATAGATCTCTGTAAAAAATTCACTTGTAAAAAACTTAAACCGACCCATAACTACAAAATACTACAACTACAATGTGATTTAAATATTACGAACAGGTGTCATTATTATGATATCAAAAACAAATTTTTGAAAATATACTACGATGTCGTAAAGTGTTTTATAAAATTTTGTTAAAAAATATTCGAAGCTTAAATACAAATTATCTTAAGAATTTGTACAATCCAATTTACTCAGCATGTGTCCGTCCACAGCCAGACGGACATCATAGTAAAAACTGTTAAATGTTAGTGGTTAAAAATCTCGTTAGGTCAGTGATAAACTGTTATTATCTTCCATAAACTGTTATAGTCAGTGATAAACTGTTATTATCTTCCATATTACTAACTACATATAACAATACCTACTTTAATATTTGTATATATAAATGTAACAGTTTATAAAAAAAATGTTTCAACTGAATATTAGAAATCAATTTCCCAAATATTTCATTTTAGTATAATGCAGAATATAATTCTCAAACTACGATTTTTGAAGGAAATATTTTTTTACAATAATGTTCATAGTTATAACTCAACTTGAATTGAAAAAGGAAATTGAAGCTGCTATAATATGACCTAAGTAGAAATATGATCTAGATCAGTGGTTCTTAAACTTTGGTTCTTAAACCACTAGAGGTACGCTGAATTATATTAGGTGGTATTGGGAACACAAATATTTAATGAAAATACTAGTCAGTTTTTTATTCTATTTAACCATTGATATTCATCGATATTTTTAATATAATTGAATATTAATTTTACCAGAGACAGTGAATTTAAAAAATATGAACTAAAGTAACACCTAGTAATTTATTCCAATTGGTTCTTAACTTGGAATTAACATAGCAATACCCTCATCTAGTTACAAGGAGCAAACTGACTGAATCTTGAACCTAGTTTGGTCTTAAAAGTAACGAAATTTAATCTTTACAATATATATAATTAGAAATCATTCTTATTTTTCATATGTATGATAATATTTTTTTTTTACGTCAAAAATTAAAAAGAACTGTTGACCCAGAGTAACAGATTTTCAGAAAGAACTGCTGACCCAGAGGAACAGATTTTCAAAATCTTTTTTACCATGAGTAGAGCTATTATATTCTATATTTATATATATTTTTTTAAACTTCTTTGATGTATTTTGGTTTTTCTTCATGTATGATAAGAGTTGACAATTATGGGGTACTAAACGATGTCTGAATTTTTGTAGTAACAAATATTTAGATTTAACTATTTACAAAAAATTGTAGTACCTCTACAAATATCCTTTTTATTAACACTACTTAATTAATAATTATACTACATTTTTTTTATGATACAATGTATTTTATATATGTATACAAATATGTATAATATACTATACCTTACACACAAAAAAAAACTGTTATTAAGGTATAAGTGAAATGATTAATGAAGTAAATCCTTAAAGACTTAAAGATCTAGTGATGTCTAATAAGGCAGCAGAACTAAGGAACTAAATTGCCAAATTAAGAAAATACAGTGTTTGAGCATTTAGTATAGTGTAAAACATTTTCATTATATTGTAATTGGCAACAGAATAATATATAAAGTTGTACACTAACATAATACATTAATATTACGTATTTATTAGTATGATATATTTTGTATATCAAATATTACGCGACATAAAGTAGGTATATTTTTAACAATTTATTACAACTCAGTGATAATTCAAAAGATTTAATCATAAATTTGATAAATGATAGTGTTAAAACTGAAAAATATAATATACGATTATATATGTAAAATATTAAAATATGACGTACGAAAAACTTGAAATTTATATACATATAATAGAGATAATTTTTTTCAAATTTACATCTGCTGCAAAATTTAATGATTTGTTAAAGAATGATTTGTTTTTATAGGTTTTCTACTTAATAAATTATATGTATAAATTTAAATAACTCCGTTCTCGATAAATTTTGTAATGATTTACATTTATAAGTCCGCATTCAAGACTACGCGTAAAAATTATATACTATAAAAAATATTTCTGGAACAGTTTTCTGCAGGTAAAAATTAGAGTTACATAAAGCTGATATTGTTTGTTTCATTTAACTATTTTTAAAAAAAACAATATATCTACATTTTTTTTTGCAAATTTATGCAAATTTATGTTTTCTTGACAAATTTTAGAATCTCGTGATTCGAAATGTTGTATATTTATTGAATTTTAAGGAATCCAACGACCGGTCGTTTGATTCCTTAAAATTCAACAAATATACGAGAATTTTAAACTTTATTATTTGCTATAACATAATGTAGATAATATGGGAATAATTATAAATTAATTATAGAATTAAACACGAAAATGTAATTATAGAATTACATTTGCCTCTTTTAGCGATACAAAACAAAGAAAAAAAAAATGTTAAAACAAATATTATTCTCTAAACTTAAATAGACCTTATGGGCAACAAATTTAATTTTATAAGTAACGGAAATTTTTCACCGGTATAGCAATAGAATTCAAAAATGATTTTAAATTAAGGTTTTGCATTCTAATTTGAAAGTTATACTTGTTAACTTTATCTAATAAACAAACGTTTATTAGATAAAGTTATTGATAAATTTAAAACTATATTCACTTTCTATATTTTAGCCGAAAATTGTTTAATTATGAAATTGAATATATTTACGAGGTTTACTAGATTGACGATATTATGAATTACAACATTTTGAATTACGAGAATAAAATAAAAAATCCATTTTTGTTTTACGAGATTTCATATCTACGACGAGATTATTTTTTACGAGATTTCGTAGCTATCCCTGTCTAGATTTAAACTATTTTCGCAAAAATAAGAATCGCTGATGTTTAACAAACTATCCTTTTTTTTTCCTGATTGTAAACAAATACTTAATTTGTTATATTTTACGTTCCATTATATTGGAATATGTGACTACTTAAATCATATCATATACATACATATCTCAATCTTTTTATCATTAGAATTTAATAATTTTGCACAAGGTTATTTTAGTTTAAATTTGCTTTTAATTGATACCAAATTTTTCTTAGGGGGTGAAGTTTTATGAATAATTAATGTTTTTGCAAAAAAAAAAATTGCTGATATCTATTTTTTACTAATTATATTTTGCCGTCATAACAGTAGTACATAAAATTAATCTGTGTAACCTAGACGCTATCGGGAAAAGAATGTAATGCTGTTGTAGATGTGTTTCGAAGAATAACAACATTTGGTTGCGTAAAAGTTTGGTTTTATTTTTTGCACAACATATATGTAATTTGAAAATAATCTGGATTTTTGTTTGAAAACTCTCCAATACCCTGATATTTGTTATTGACATTTGGATATTTGTTTTTGACATTTCGATACAAGTAGAGTTTTCATTACACTGTCTTCTTTAATATTTTGTTATTTTTCGTTTTGACAGTATATTATGTGATATTTTGTATTTTTTCAATAAATCGGAACAGGTAAAAAAACTGTTACATTATCCAAAAATTTCTATTATCGAATATTGCTGTTATCGCGGAATCTGCTATTATTAAAATATATATAGCAAAAGTTGTCAGGTTATGAGAGCACTATGTACTTATGTATTTATAATATTTAAATTTTCGAGCAAAATTGAAATCTTTTTGAAATAAAATTCTAGATCATTTTTTGAATATATATGAATTCATTCCGTGCTTTTCTGGTATTAGTGTTAATTGGTGAACACAACTTTTCATTCTTATAAATTTTTATATTTATATACGTATGTTAGTAATGCACTTTTAAAAATAGTACAATTAATTACTCAGTTTAAAATATTAAATTGCAATAAAATGGAATATAATATAAAGCACATCATTCGGAATATTATTTTTTACGATACGAAGATATCTATATATATTGTATACCAAGAAACAATAAAAAGTTTAGTTCAAAGGTAATAGAACTGCTCTTCTTATCAGTTATTAAATCGATGGCTGCGAGCAAGCATGTTGCGTGTTTAGATATTTCTTGAAAATTAATCGTACGATACACCATGTTGAAAATTTTTTTCCTTCAGTAATAAAAAAAACAAATTATTTCAAAACAATAAAAAAGTATTATAATATTTTATATATGTTTTATGTTATGAATAAACTATTTATATAAAAAAAAATATGGCATATAAAATTATCAGAAGATATAATTTTATATTTTAATATACAACATGGCCGCTGCTAAAATACAGTTAAATACTAGTTACAATGCTTCAAATTGTGGTGTTTCAGAAAACACGAACATGGCTTTTGTTTAGTATTTTTTTTTATTTTTATCTTATACAGTGGGCTGTTTTTTTTTTCAGTTTTTATTTTGTATACGTTGGGAACATAATTATATGTTTGGTTTTAACTTTTGAATTTCGTATCCAACAAAAAGACGTAAAAAAAAATATTGTATTTTCTCTAAGGCAACATTTATTTTAGTTTTTTTTACAACCTTATTTGGAAGTCCTTCAGTAAAAAAAAACAACTTTAATATGTATAAATAAAAAATGAGAAAATTATTTAATAATGGATTGATGTAAAAACATCAACAGAAAAAAAACATAATTATAGTTTGTAAGTAAAAATTTTTTTTTATATAAGATACAAATATAAAAGTAAAATAAAATATATACTATAATTATTTTTCATAGCGGAATGTATTTAATAAAAAGTATTACCTAAATTAAAATCTATCATTAAAAGCATTAATAAAAAACTTAGTACCATTATATGTAGTACCATTATATATATATATATATATATATATATATATATACATATATTTAATTTTTTAAAAAAATAATATTTACAATTTGCTTACACCAACTCTTGCGTTATAATTAGAATCTTATAATCGATTATTATAAGATTCATAGATTTAGAACTGTCCATTTTTGTGCATATTTTGTTTTAAACTAAATACTGTCAGCAGAAATACGATAAGACATATTTCGCAATTCGTGTCATATTTATTAATAATTTTATTAAATATCATAACAAATTAATTTTTAGTGGATAAAAATAATGCTTCTGGTTAAAATGATTAAAAACTTAAACAAAAGAAATTTGAGTAGTCCGCAAGGATTGTCACCACCAGGGATACAAGCACCAAGTTTTTTGTTTTTTAATAGATATATTATAATATTTTATAAAAATTTACTACCATCAACAGCAATATTTAAAACAATAACTAAATATGGTACTTTAAATATTTTGCAATTTCCAAATAAGAGAAGAAAAAGATAAAGAAGGATGATTTTTAGTTTGGTAATAACAATTATATTTAATATTTACAGTTATGTTTATAAATAATATCTTCGCAATAATGCTTGTCATAAAATATTTTTTTGATATTGATTCATTTTGTTTGGAAATATTGCTCAATCATTCTTGAATCATCAAAAATTTCAATAATGACAATGATGATTATTTCATTTCGAATCATTGGTATAACAACTCTGTTATTAGAATTCTTGCCTCATCACCTATATATATATAAATTTTGTTATAAAACTTATATATTTGTATAATATCTTTTTGTGGTTTTTAAAGCTCATCATTCTGACCAATTTTCATCCTTATAACAATTCGCATTTTAATTATTATTGCAATCACATTGGTTGATGATTAATATATGTATGCTATATATATATCAACTAATATATATCAACTTAGTTTATCAACTAAAAGTTTTTGTTCTACATTGTTCGGAAATAATTTCCATAAAAATAATATTTTTATAACTTTGATACAGAAAGAATTTAAAAGATACATTTATTTAATAATGAAAATTGTTTAAGGGTTAAAAAAAAATTAAATAAAAGTTTTGCTCATCAAATTTCAATTTGTATTCAAAAGAAACTTAAGCAAGATGTGTCAATATATTTTTTAAAATACTTTACTAGACTTGTTGATCGGACATCTTGTTTAAATACATTATGTTTACGAAATATAAAAAACTTAATGTGATTAAAACTAACTTTTGTTGTAGATAAACTCTGTTAACAAATAATGAACCTTTGATTTGAAAGTAAAAACATAAATTTTAATAATGTTTTAAAATAATATTGAAATAAAAATATTTAATTTACTTAATATTTGCATATAATAACTAATTCAGCAATTCTTTAAATATTGGCAAAAAAAATACTATGCGGATGTAATACATTTTTTTTAAGATATTTGTATATTAACATAATAATTGAAGTCAAATTATTATATGCGGAAAATATTTCACTTTATTAAATCAAACGAAGTTTGTAAATAATCGTGTGGATGACAAAGAAATTACAACAATATTTTATTACTAAATCTAAGAATTGTATGATAATGGAGATACGAACTTTATAACGTCCGTATCTCCATTATCATACAATTCTTAGTCCTATATTACATACATATATAATTTTGAAAAGTTGACTTTTCATATTCGTGCCAAAAGATTGTGTTATAATAGAAGCACTAAAATGTGCTTCAAAAAAAAAATTATTAATGTATAAAAACTTCATTATTTCATGATAATGGTAACCGTATATTAAAACTACATATACTGTTTAAATTTTTATTTCATATTTTAGTATTAATCCCAATAGTATAAAGAAGATTAGTGAAAAGTAGTAGTGCTTTGAATTAATTTTTAAATACTGAGTAAATTAAAAAGCGGCAGGACATTTAAACTCCTCAAAAGTGATATAATCTGACGAAGAAGCACATAATTTGATGCCTTTGGACATTAGCACAGAATTAGCAAAAAAAATCCTATCTTAAGCATATCTTTAACGGACACTATGCTTGTCAGGTACAATTTTCACAATCCGTAGCTCGACAGCCATGACTGGCAACCAACCGTTCAAAAATAAATCACAACTCTATCAAAAAGATTTGGTGCTGGTGTTTATATACAAAAGTTAATACATATCTCTATCACCAAACAATTTTGCAGTTTTTCAAGATAATTTTAAAATACGCTTCAGAAACCATAATCTTTATATGGTATAAAGCGGTCTTGGCTTTACACTCAAACCAAATCATATTCAAACTGTTATGCTACAATCTTTAAGTTCTAAAAGTAGTGCCCAAAAATAGTATAATTATACACTACCTGCACGCAGGAAGAAAATTTAAATAAATCCTTCAGTATTTCAGTTTGTACAGCCAAAACAGGGGAGCATAGGGCTTCAAATACTTTTGAATAACCAACTAATTTTATATGAACTACCAACTAATTTTATACGAATTCCGAACAATAAATTTAATTGTGGCACAGAAACTTTTAATTGCAATAAATAGACATAGCATTTCAATTAGTAATTTTTCTGGTTTTAAAATTACTATTTACAGTAATTATAGAACCAGTAATAATGTTATACTTATTGAAAGCTGAGTAAACTTAGACCGGCTACGATGCTTTGATTGGCAAAATGTCCGCTGCGGTAAATTAGTGGGTAAATTTTATGTGAATCTAGTTCAAATACATATGTATGTAATGGTCTAACACAAAATGTATTACGACATTCAGTCTACCCTTTTTCGATCCAAAAGACATATTACGTATAATGAATGAAAAGTTCGTTAAAGAGCTATAATTGAATACCACTACAATAGTCAATTACTGATCTGGATGGAATCTGGGAAATACTCTTGCCGAACTTTTTGATTTAATCAATCTAAAACAGTGTTTAAGCTGAGAGCTAAGTAATTATTTTCAATATTAATGAATTGTGTTTTTGAATTACATTGTCTTGGAATGACCATAAAAATCTACTTAATATTGAGCAATAATTTGACAAAAAATGTTCTAATAATAAATTTACTAATTAATTAATAATAAAAACTTATTATTGGATCCAATGTTATATATGAAACCTTAAAAAATTTACTAATAAATCAATGTACATACTAACACAGAAAAGTGATACATAGTTCATCAGATTTTTAACGAAAAAATAAGTTATTCAAATCATAAAAAACTTTAGACTTGATATTAAGAATGCATTTCTATAGAATTATTTATGATTGATTATATTAAACTTGCTTATACTAATTTTAAAGCTTAAAAAGTTTAAGCATTTCTGTCATTTAAATCAATATTTCTTTAAGACAGAAATATTTAAGATATTTATAAAATTCGCCCCTATGGAAATAGAATTTGTTTTTCTTCATTTTTTTCTAATCAATAGAATTTTGGTATAAAGAAAAAAATATATTTACAGCTGTGTGAAAAAAGCAAAATATTTTTTTTTTTTTTGTATTTAATATAAACCTCGAATTTAGTAAAGAGTGGTATAGAAAGTATAAGGGAAATATTTTTGATTGACAGGGGGTGTGGACAATCAACCCAGAACAGAAAGGAAGGATGATCCCGTATACTGTTGGTTAAATTTTTTGTCTCACCGCGTCATGTGTTTTAGTGATATATTCTCCCCATGGATTTGATTCACATTTTCTATATTAAACCGAGACTATCCTAAAGATATTTTTTTATTCTTTTCTCAGACTTTTTATATATAATTATTCAAACAAAGTATAATTACTTATTATGTTATAGTGTTTTATATCTTATGGAAAAATACATTCACTTTAATATTCCAGAATTTTAGTAAAGTTTTTTAAACTGCAGGATGTGAAGCAATTTTTTTTAGCTTCAGGTAATTTTGTAATTAGTCACAACTTTTTTTTTCCTTATGAAAAAAGCACTTTTCCTGTAATGGACAGAGTGGGTTTTTACAAAAAAAAAAATGCGACCGTCACAAAGTGTATGTTTTCAATAAGATAAGAAAGTATATTGTTTGATTAAATAGTCTTAAAAAGTTTTCAAACAGGTTAAAAAATTTAATGGTTTCTTATCTTCAAAAAAAAAAAAAAAAATTAAAATTTAAAGAAAAAAAAAATCACCATAAATAAAGAAACAAAAAAATATTTTTCCCCCAAATTAAAATTATTATAAATAAACCAAAAATATATTTCATAGAACTACAACATTAAAAAAGGAATACTTAACAAAGATTCTCGAAACATTTAAAATAAAACTAAAAAGGATGACAAAAATTTAAAATCCACAATTTATCGCTAAAAAGGGATTGAAAAGTCACCGCATTTACAATGTTACCAAAATGGTGTGGGTATTCATATATATTTTAGTTATTACATAAAGTTAAACATATGTATTTTCGGTATGTTAGACACGGATATTTTGTATTAGTTAAGTAAGTCGGATAAGCACAAGGATATAAAATCTTCAAAAGTCATGTATCATTCTATACAGCGGAAACAATACTTACAGGGGTAAATCGCATGGTTGGCACGTGATTTCGCGACCATAAATTATACTATGATGATGTTTAAAATCGGTGTTTAATAGTAATGGCACACTTTTTCAAATAAATTGAAAACTTATTTATTTTGTACATAAGATCTCAATTTAATGTCGAAAAAAAATCTACAAAAAGGTAGAACTGTATTGTTTTTGTTTATATAATTAACTAAATTTGTTTAATAATTTTTATTAATTTTAAATTAAACATTATAAATGTTCAGGCATTTAAAAAATTACTATCAATAGGAAATGTATAACTTCTAATCTAACCTTAACATCTGCCGCACTAACTATCTGGCAGAATAATAAAGAAGGGATACATTTGAAAATAGAATGATTTGTTAGCTGCTTCATATCATGGTGTGCTTCTCACAATATTGTAATAGCTAAGCTAAATGCAATGAGATGGCTTTTATTGAAATAACTTATCATATCGCTTTTAAATCTATCCGCAAATTTATTAGTATGAATTAAATATAAAGGTACATATATGTTGTAAACTTCGAAGAAATACAAAGAGCCCTATTTCGATATTAATATAAATGTGTACCTGAATAAAAATTTAACCTTAGATGAAAATTGAATAAATTTTTAAACCGACGCAAATGATTTTCTTTTAATTTAACGACTATTATTATTAGTAATAAATAAAATCTGAAGATATTTAAATAAAATTTTTTAATATATAATAAAGAAACTAATAAAAACATAAATTCATCAATATTACAATTACTTAATTGTAATATTTTTAAAAAAATAAATAAAACTAAAGTAACTCTTCCATTCCATTCTAAATTATAATTATATTTTGTAACTCAGGTTGATAGACTTTGTAAATTTAAAATTAAAATTATAAAATGTTTTATAATTTGGTTGGCTATATAATATCGTAAATGGTACCCTAATAAACTAAAATTTATAAGAAAAATTAAAATAAAACCTGCATTACAATATCATAATAAAATCCATAAACTAAATTTAATTAGAAATTTGTAATCTGTATTTTATTCTAATAAATTAATTTTAATTTACTAGAATAAAAAAAAAAGAACAATATCGAAAAATGATATTAGAAGTTTCACAAATAGAAGAAAAATGATGTTGATAAGATCTTAAACATTTGTAACTTTTCATGCAATTTATAATCATGCATTTTACCTAGCTACCCATTATTTTGGCGATTATTTATTTAGTTTCGATTTCTGTGAAATATTACAAGAAAACTTTTTAAACTAAATAGATCTTAAAGATTCTTGAAAACAAATTTTAAATATTTATTTGTGTTTTCTAACAAATGATTCAATATGAAAATGTAACTATATTTAGTACATAATATATTATATATATATTTTATTATATTATGCAAATTATTATAGTAATTTTTATTCAAAATGCTATTATGACCTTTTTTGGGTCTTTCCAAATTTTGAATGCGACAGCAATAAATGTAGCGTAATTTGTATTGTTATAATCAAAACATAAAAAATGCGCGAATAATTAATTTAAATATATAAGTGAAAAATTTTTATATATCATCCTCGTTACAAACTAGGGTTATAATAATACTAGTGTTTCAGACTATTTACTGTTGTCAAAAAATAAAATAAAAAATAATAAAATTAATAAAGACAAATTTATGAACACTATGCTTTTTCTGGATATTTTACTTCCTTATTTAAATTAATTTGTGGATCTGACATTTAAGTAATATAAAAGGTTTTCAATTTCTCATTCATTTATGGTACTCAAAGATACTGAGAAAATTTATGAAACTAATTTTAAAATATTTACTTGCGCAGAATAAATATATTTTTCTCTAAAACGAAGTGAAATATTAAATTCTTTTAAAAATTGTATTACAAAATAATATTAAAAATTTACTAACAGATACTTTAATTCACCCCATTTGAACCGAATTATTTTTAAATTGAAATCGTTTTTATTTTGCATTTAAAAGACATTAAACGCAGTTGCTAAGATTTAAGTATATATTTCTTATATTTAAAAGATATATATACATGTAGCACCTATATATATATATATTATATAATTTCATTCTAAATCCTAAATATATTATGTAAAGTACTATTTTCTCTACGGACACTGATACTTTTTATACATAATTTTTATACATCTGTTGATATTCTATAATGTATATATATAAATCATTTAATTTTTTCGTGTAGTCGATTTCATATTAAATATATGATCTGATTGAAAAACTATTATCCAAAAATATTCACAATTTTATTATGTCTCTACTCTGTACACTCTCTAGTATAGGTTTAAACTAAGAGATATACATAGTAACTAAAATTTTGTACTACAGCGATCGATAGTGGATCATGCTATTGTGTATTTAATAAATATGCAATGTTTTTTTCGATTTATTAATCGAATCAGTAGCAAAGTTTTAAAGACAGCAGATTGGAGCCATTTGCCAACAATAAATATCTCTCAACTATTTACATTCAAAAGATTGTAGTAGATCTGGTTCGCAATATAATGTTGTAAAATCTATTTTATAGCGTCATACGAGTATAATGTATAATTGTATTGTGACCTATAACATGTTTGGAATATTGAAATGAACATTATTGATTAGAATATCGGAAAATTCACCCATTACAATAATGTCAATACATAATATCAACTTTCAAATTTGAAATTACCCCACTGATAAGAAAACACTTTTTCCGAAAACGTATTTTTAAACAGCCGAACTTTCATTTGGCATAAAAGTGACAAACTTTTTGTAGAGGAAAAATAGTAATTGTTAAGGAAAATGCGCTGATTGCAAACGAATTTCTTTCGCTAAATCAATGGCAAGAATTATTTTTATACATTCCCAGAGATACAAATTTCTCTTTATTGAAATATCACACATTTCTTATTGAAATACCATATATACACATTTTCACATTTTCTTTGTTAAAATTTATTCAAATCCTATTTGTAATAGTATCATTTCGAGATCGAATTTAAATGTAAATACTCAAATGTTTCAGTTGGGAAATATTTGAATATTTACATTTAAAGCTTTTTTTTTGATAACAGGCGGTGATGTTATCAAAAGAAAGCTTAATTGCGATTGAATATTTATAAATCAACTGTGAACTATATATGTAAACGCTAATCTTATATTTGATTTATATTATATATCTATTATTCGATGATTTACCTTAAACCAATATTCTTAAACCAAAATAACTTTTTACTACTTTCACTACAAATTTTTTACAAGAAATGAAGGATTACGAGAAATGGAATTTAATTTGAAGTAAAATATTTTATAAAATAGCAGTTTTAAGACAAATGAAACTATATTAATTTTTAGCATTGCATTTTTTTTAATCTTAGAAAGTAAGTTAAATGTAAGGTCGTGCTACATTATAGCTATTACAGCAAACAAATTAACTTTAAATGCCATTCTTAGTAGCTATAGCTATAATAGAGCACATTGAGCTACTTCTATATGTATCGGTTTCTAAAGGAAAACGCCTGTTTCAATAAATCAGAATTCAATTATTATTGCCGTTAAATCATGTATATACTTTAAGTATGTTTATTTTGATTTTTTCGAAGTTAGAACTTACTAAACTTAATGAAAAACTTGAAGATCATATTACGAATTAATAAAATTACTAAAATGACATAAATATGAAAACAAAATAATTTTGTTTTTCTATTATAGTAAAAATTATGAATTACATATCGTTTAGATATCATCGTAAATAAATAATGTTTATATATCATATAATAATATACAAAATGCAAAAATTAAAAAAATTATTTTCATTGTAATATAATTTAAAAATTAAGCAATAAAAGGTTTTTCACGCTCGAATTAGATAATGTCCCATTTTGACAGCATGGTGAACAATTTAACAGACTGTTAAATTGTTAGGTAAAGGTTAAGGTTCGATTTTTTCAGAGCTATAATATAATATACGAAAATATATATGATATTAAATAGTTCTACTATTAACTATAACTATACTTTATAGTTAAATATAGCCAGAAAATATTTAAACTTTAATATTTGATTGAAAATTTATAGAGATTTTATATATCTACATATTCATATATTAATTTGTATACGCGAAATAAGAATTACAAATAATTTAATATCCATACTTACAATACTAAATATTTTATCCACTTATAATAAAGGAGAGGTATAGTATTTTCAGTAGGGATACCTGTCAAACTACCTATGAAGAGGTAGTTTGACAGGTATCCCTACTAGAGGTATAGTATTTTCAGTAGAGATACCTGTCAAACTACCTATGAAACTTGACTGGCGTCTCTGATATTTCTGTTCAGTAAGCTTTGGCAAATCACTATGGAAAAACCCGAATAACGTTTACAAATTTATTTCCGTAATTCGCATTCTTTACACCAATTCGCATTCTTTACACGCTTTCAGATCGCGGGGTGATTTTTATGGTCAACATAATCGACTATCGGAGCAGCTTATTCGCAATACGATGATTCGATTTATGTCTACGGATACGCTAATGAATAATATACATCCAACATTGTGCTGACGGCATTACCTCTATTGCAGAAAGTGTGCGAAAGGACCCAAATTTATCAATTAGGCAGGGTTATTGACTAAGAACCCCACAAAATCGCTAAATTTGGGTCCTTTCGCAAATACTGCGTTGTTGACAACCCGGCATTATTCCGCCCACTATGTGAAATATTTTGAAAAAAGATCATGACCTGCACAAGAACATCGTTCTTGAACCACAAGAACATCGTTCGCGACGTTTGTTTGGTTAATGGGCTGAATATCAACTGGAAGTTGATCCAGATTTTTATCGTGATATCATCTTAACGATTTTTGGCTAAATGCGTATGTGAACAAACAAAATTGCTCTATTTGGTGTGAGAACCATCCGCAGGATGTTGTTGCGGCGCCATTTCATTACGAAAAACTTACTGTTTGATGCAATGGGAAAAAGGACCTGCCAATTGATGAAAAACTCACTGTTTGGTGCGGATTCGAAGATGATGTCAGAGCCAAAATTGATTCTCAATGTTTTGGTTCCATACATCAATGCCAACAATATAAGTGTGAAATCGTTTCAACCAGGCGGTGCAAAATTCCACACAGTACGTGAAACCACTTGAGAGAGAGATTTGGTGAACAAATCATCTCAAGAAATGGACTTGTCAATTGGTCGCCTAGATAGTGTGATTTGACTCAATTGAATTACTTTTTGTGGAGATCGGTGAAATCACTGGTCTTTGCTTATAAGCCAGCAAATATTGAACGTTTGGAAGACAACATGCGACGGGTTATTGATGAGATAAAGCGTAAAATTCTCAAAAAAAATTAAATGCCATAAAATAATCTTTTCAATAAAACAAAATTTTCTCATTTGGTAAATTACATATGTGTTTTTTTCCAAAAGAAATTCTATTTTTTTTAAAAACCCTTTATAATTTTAACCTGTAGTGTACAAAAAAAAAGAATCTGCTTTAAGAAAGTTTAAGATCTCTGCCTTTTCATTACTCTCCGCCTTTTTATTAAAGGAAAAAAAATATATTATCTTATCTTTTAGAAATTTAAAAATGAAACCGCAAAGTAACACTATAAATTTGTTATTTATGGACGGTGGTATCTAAAAAGACATAAAATAAAAATAAAGAAATCACACCTTGTCCTGAGTTTTATTATGAGTATATAACAAATACAAGATATAATATATATGTATAGAATAAGTACATATATAAATCCATAAATTTTGGGTTCGATTCTTATAAATTTATACTAAAATATATTTGAACAATTCTTTGAAAGATTCTCTTAACAGATATTCCTCCCCACGGAAAGAATATAAATATATGTATCTATATTTTATGGAAACGCGTTTTCATTCAGTGATTATTTGCATCTAGCAGGTATTAAGGACCTAAAAAATCATACTTGTTTAGCAATTTAAATTTTTACCTCTCAAGTATATTTCTTTGCATCACTGGAATGCTCTGTTACATTTACATTATCTTATTCTTCCGTTAAAGCCACCCACAATAATATTTTTCCGGAAATTCAATATTTTGCGGTACAATGCACATTAAATGAAATAAATTTCGTATGAAAATTTTACATATTTTTGGGTGCATAAAATAATAGTGTTTGGTTAGGAAAATAAAATTTTAATATTATCTTTTTTAAAGTTTGACAATAAACTAAGATATAAATAACAATTTAATGCTAAAATATTCTAACTTATTGTCAAATAATTAAAATAATTTTAAAGCAGTATTTGTATACATAGAAAAATGTTTTTTTTTTATTTAAAAATATTATGTAATAATTTACTTTTAGAGCATTTTCACATTACTTATTGGTGCACTATGTACATCAATTTTATTCTTATAGAAACTTCAAGTATAATCACTAGGGTAGAATAGAAGATTTACTTATAGTTTACATATTCAATTCAATTAACATTAAAAAACAAAATATTGAGTATATTCGTGTAATGAAAACACTAAGTATTTTTGATATGCAGTTGCTTTCTCTTCGGTTTATTTTTATCAATTTAGTGATTTTTTAAATAACAGTAAATATGTTTTTAATGAAAAATATGACTAATACATAGTAATAATAAATTTACTACTTTTCCATGACGCTAAAGCCAAAATCCTAAGCTTTACGTAACATTTTATTGAAATTGGGACCTACTAATTTGATATATCACTGCGAACAATAAATTTTAATTTAGATAGTCTAGTAGGGCATAACTAATTTAAAAAAATGCAGAATATAGAAACTCTTATTTTTTAAATGCAAACAGTAGGAGGATTCTGGTATACGAAGAAATTTAATTTTGGGATAGTACAGAAATAACAAACAACCTAATGGCAATTCAGAGTGATATTTATTTTCCTGTTCACTCCGCTAGGGAGTATAGGGCTCCAAGTACTGAGTTATCTGCACTTGAAGTTTCTGTAACAGTTTTGTATTGCAATTTGGACCTACTACTTTTTTATATGGATTCCGAACCATAAATTTCTTTATAGTGAAGAAACTATTAATTGCAACAAGCTAATGGTTTTTATTCGTGAGACATTTTGTTGTTAGCAAATGGTCTCTGCCGTTAGCATTTTTCCCAGTCTTAAATTACATTTTATTATAATTTTATTACTGGTACTCATTTAAAGCTGAGTAAACTTAGACCAACATCGATGTCTCGGACGGGCGTCGAACCCAGTACCTAATGCACCACAGCTTAGCACACTACCACTTAAGCCACCGTCGGTAATTCAGAGTGATATAGTTGATGGTAAATCCCTTGAACCGTAATTATTTTATCCAATCTTAAAATTATAGTTATTGTAATTTTATTACTTGTACTCTTTTGAAAGTGTCAAGTTAGACCGAAGTGTCAAGTTAGTCGGACGGGAATCGAAGTCAGTACCTACTGCACCACATAAAGTACGGCACCCCAAGCTACCACCGGTCAAGGTTACTATGTTCATTCAATTAGGTGTTTAAATAAATTTTATATTTAAGAGCTGTTTTTTTCAGTAAATCAAATTTAAATTGGTAATAAATCATCTTTAGTTAAATTTTTGCGTCCATTATAAATTTCCAAAAGTTAAAAATGCAATTAATTATAATGTTAAACATTAATGTTATTTATAAAACTTTAACAATTAAGACCGACGGTGGTTTAAGTGGTAGTGTGCTAAGCTGTGGTTCATTAGGTACTGGGATTAACTCCCGCCGGAGACATCGATGTTGGTCTAAGTTTGCTCAGCTTTAAATGAGTAGCAGTAAAAAAATTACAATAAAATGTAATTTAAGACTGCAAAAATCCTAACAACAAATTTCTCACTAATAAAAACCATTAGCTTGTTGCAATTAATAAAGAAATTTATAGTTCTGAATCCATATAAAAATGAATTGATCCAAATTGAAATAAAATGTTAGAAGACTCTTTTAAGGGAGGCCCAGGCTCTTCACGAGCTATAGAAGAAGAAGAAGAACAATTACATATTTCAACAATTACATAAATTTAAATTACACTTTAAATACAAATTTTTATTTGTATTTTAGGTTTTATATAATATATATCGATTGTTACCATAGAAAAAAAGCATACATATACAGCATGATACTAGAAGTGTAATAAAATACCGAACCTAAAACCTAAAAAGATAGTTTTAATTTAATATTTATTCTTAATATTGGGTTATCAGTAACCTAAATTATATTATTTAGAAAGAATGATTGATCACTTTCCCTTGACATTTTCTAAATGAATTTATAAAAATCTACGGTTAGTGTTTTATAATATTCTAATATTTTATTAAATATTTGTTCAGTTGAAAGGATTAAAATAAAAGGGTTTTATGAGTTTCTTTCGGTAATGCATTCATGGTTCTATACGTCATAGTTTTTTTTTTTTTTTTTGTAAAATCTTGAAAATATGAAATTTATAATATCAAAGTTATAGTTTACATAAATTATACTACTGCTTAGGAAATAATATTGCCGTTTGAGAGCTGACGACACTAGTACAAAGCGAAATATAACGAGTAGGTATTTTGAAGTAGGGGGTTGTTTCCAAAGACAAATTAAACATAACGTGTTCAGCTATTACACTATTTAGTTACCGTATACAATATGTGATAATTGAATAGCGCTAAAAATAAATATATTATCAGATTTATATCTAACTATTTACATATATCTATGTATATATTAATATATTTATACTGAATTACAGATTCTTTTTGTTGCTATATATATATATATCGTATTTGACATAATTCACCCCAATGACTTATGTATCGCTCTCAACATCATCTATCACTTTTGACTTGACCTTTTTTTCTATCATAGAATGAGCAAGAGATAATTTCAAACCCTGATAAATATTGTTCCCTAAAATACTGCATAAACTTTACAGTATATATGTGCAAAAACGTCGTCAACATACCAAAACATGAATACATAGTATTTAAAGAATATTGTAATAAGTAATGATATATATATAAAATATTTTTTAAGTATGTAACACCGTTTACAAATAAGTCGTTTTTTTTTTTATTTTTATGATTATTTTCGCAAAGACGTTTTTAAAGTATTACTGAACTGATTTGTCAGAGAAGTCATTTGCTTGTCAAGTTAGATTTTACAGAACGTTTAAGTTGGTATGAAGGACAAAAAATTATTGTACAAGAGGGCCACATCAATTATTCTTCATAACTTACCTCAATATCCAATTTATTTTATTACATTTTATATGACATTATGGGGTAGATTCTATTGTTATAACAAATTTTTGAATACAAACATTACAATTCATTACATTCGTCATCTATCATTCAACATTTTCAACTTTTCACATCCAAAACTTAAAAGAGATAAATTTTTGTTCATATCCTAATTTTTTTCTACGATACTTAAAAAAAATTTAAAATTTAGAAATTGTTTTCAATTTTCTTAAAAATAATCATGGTTAATCTTAAAATTCCAGAATTCTAAGTAATTTTTAAATATTCTACATCGAAAATACGTATATTTAAATATTTGTATATATAGAAAACTGATCGGAACTTACAGGATTTAAACTATTGAATTAGAGGAATTACGTTTTAAATAATTTTAGCAGGAATAATTAGATTTTTCTTATATGTATCAAGAAATTACGGATTACTAGCATACTAATTAAAGATTAGTGTGGCATGTGGCTAAAATGGAATTGTGTTTTGATAATTTAGTGAAACAAAATAATATATATAGTGGAAGAAAATTTACGATACCATTGCTAGTCCCGCATAATTCTTATACCTATAGTATCATCAAAGATTTTGCACTCCGAGAATTTACGTAATGCATCTTATGAGGTTTTAAAATTTTTTTATTTATAAAATGTTAATAATAGTTTATGTAAACAGTTTTAAGAAAAATGTAACAACTAAAGCTATAAAGTTAGTAATATAACATTTTAACTGGTCACTTAAATATGTATAATAAAATTTTGTTTAGAATATGTTAATTGGTTTATTAGAATTTTTGACAATCAACAATGCAAGGAGAAAAGCTGAGGGAAACTTTACTTAATTATGTTATTTATTAGAGAGTTTATCAGCGAAGCTTAATCTTTAGGATTAAAGATAGTTTCTACTAGAAACAGAACTTAGATAAAATATGCAGGAAAAATTAGATTACAAGAACTTAAAAACAAATTTCCGAATTTTTGGAGTTTTCCCGATTTTTTTAAATTTATCATATTTTTCAATTGGATTATAATTATAATATATTGGGAACCGTAATAAATTTGTTATCACTATATTATGTATACTCCCTTTGAAAGTTTTAACTTTTCAATTCCATATTTATTAAAATATTTCATAGCTTTAAGTTTATTAATATTTATTGAATTTTCCTTAGAGCAGTGCAAAAACTGGTGAGATTGTGACTTGCAGCAGCTTTTTGATTCGCAATAATTACATATATATTATTCGCAATAATTACATATATAGCGGTTTATAGAAATTCTTAAACTAACGCGAATCTCGCGCGATTTTGCAGCGATTCATTTGAATAGTGTTGTGCAAACCTGGTTAATATGGTATTAATAACAAGTATGCAAATTCCAGGAATATGACTAAGATCAGTCAATATAAAAATGATTAATTTCTAAATAAAATGTAAGTTTTAACATTCCCGACGTACGACATATATATTTAAAAATATTATTTAAAAATTTTTCATTTGAAATAATGTTATAATTTTTAAAACTTTAATGAACATGAGAATGAATTTAATATTTTTAAATTTCAGTATTTCTGAAATATTTAATTAATATTAATTTAGTATAAAAATACTAAATTAATATTAATTAATAGTATTAATATTAATTTAGTATGAAAATTATATTTACATTATATGGTAAATTATAATTCCTAGATCAACCACTACTTTTCAGCAAAGAACAGTTCGGCTGTTTAAAACTACATTTAAAACAAATTCCATTACAAATGTATAGTTTATAGTACTTATGAAAATGTTTATGAAATGATCCGTTTTTTAAAATAAAATTTCGGTCTACATTTGTACTACTAATGAATTAATTATTTTTTGTATATTCACAGCGTTCCAAAACTGGATATCAATAAAAAAAAAAAGCAAAACTTTATCAAAATAATCATTAAACTTTTATTCGTACGGAATCATGTTTTGTTGTATGTATACATAGTTTAAACTAAAACAAAATACAATTTATGTTTGAATACACTGGAAAAGAGTAAATTTTAAGTTAATTTACATAAAACAATTTTTACTTTTACTGACTTTTCAACATTAAAAACAACATTTCAATATTAAAAACTGTCATATTAATACGATACTGTTCATTGTTTGTATTACGTTTATTTAATTTAATTTTAAAGTAATTTGGTTTAATTTATAATTCTAATTAGCACCCTTAAGCAAAATGATTAAAAAATTAACTAGCTCATGTAATCTAACCAAATCGAACTAAGAATTATTTAATGATTATCAATAAGGTTATTTCATTTTAAAAATTTTAGGCTATTTAATACTTACAACAAGAATTTTGATATATTGCAAAAGTTACGTGAGTAAACTAAAATAATAGTTTATTCAATATTGAGATAAATTTAGAAAACTTAAATTTCTTCTATTAAAATATATTTTAATATAAATATAGATATAATAAATAGAACAATCAATATTATGAAACATTACACCTTAAATAGAAAAAATTCTGATTTTTTTATTTAGTTTTTTTATTCAAACTTGCTTTTTAACTTCCTTAAAGCACGCGACTATAGATTCTTTTTAGATGAAAAATTTAGAAATAGTCGCCAACGACCATATGGCACCAACTACTCTCCCGTGTAATGAAACAAATATTTTGAGCTACCCCCGCTGTGGATGATTCTTGTTTCTTTTATTCAAATTTTATAAAAGTCATTCGCACTACGGATACCAAAATTATTCACTATACAAATATTTTGATAGTAATGTAAAGTATAGAAAACCAAAATAAACACGAATTTAAAAAAACATTTTTAGATTAAAACTAAATGTTCTCAAAATGTAAAAAAGAAACAGGGTAAAAATCAGTTGAGATGACTTAACAGTTTACTTTTTTTTTTTATTAAATTATAATAATAAAAAAAAATTTATAGCTTTTAAAACAGCCACCATTTCGCCAGCGTAATTATTTATTTTAAACTGTAACATTTACATTGCGATGATTTTCTCCCTCTTAAATAACCACACGTAATGTCCTGCTTCTTTTTGAAAGATTCTAAATGAGTCACAAAAAATGATTTTTCCCATTGCAGTTTAGTATTAATGGTTTTTTTTTATATTCCTAAATAAAGAGGGGATGATATCGCTTAAAAATTAAAAAAAAAACAACTTTATGACCTGCCACCACACTTTTAAAAAATATTAGATTAATGATCTGTGCATATCTGCGCATGTAAAAAAATCATGTTGTAACTAAATATTATTTTAAACATTTTTATTATTCAAATTTTCATTAATTAAAAGTTGAATTGAAATATTTTTGAAAAGAAATAATTTTATTGATTAAATAAACTTTAATTTATTAGATACATATAATGTGAATTCTAGCAACATTACAAAAATTAATTAAATTTGCCAAAATTATTTTTATTTTTTGTTCGTGAAAAAATATATTAATAGACACCTAATTTTATTAAATTGTTCACAAAAATCCAAATTTTTAATAAAAATATATTTTTTTTTAAATAAGGGTTGTTTACGTATCAGTAAATTGTTAATAAAAGGATTATATAATTACTTTAAATGACTCAAATTTTTCGTCCTTTTGCTCCGATGTTATTTAAACATTAAGAAATATAGACTTCTAACAATATGCTAATCTGGCGCAGTAAAAAGATGTAGTTAATTGTTGTTCTCCAGTTGAATATCTTTATGTTTCGCTATTGTTTCAAAAGGGGTTTAATGTTTCTGCTATATTACCACAATGGTCCATTAAAAATTAAAAAATATAGTATTTAGGGTTATTACTTAAATTTTCTTGCAGCGGTTTTATTTACCCAAAAAAATTACTTTATTATAAAGTTTTAAGAGCCTTTTTTATAGATTATTTTGGCATAAAAATATTGTTAGTGAACTTAATTCGAGTGGTAATGTAGTTTCATTTGCAAAATTTTCAATAACAATAATATATAGAAAAACGGCTGTGTTAAGAAAAAACACATAAATATTATTTATATACATAATATTAAATAAATATTTATGTATATTTAAATGTACAATAAGCTACATAATATTTTATATAAATGTAGATTATATTAAACGATGTTAATTGATTATTGTATAATACATCCTTATATATGGACCTATATTTTGCTTCAAAATGTCGGTAGCGTGCCAGCACAGTGTAAGAGAGCATGCCATTTTTATAACGTAAAAGTAGCGCTCTATACCTGTAGCTTTTTATACTGCGCCAAAATTGCGTGAACATTTAACAAGCAAATTTAGCTGTATCCTTCTTAGCTACAGCATTTGTTCGAATTTTAATCATTATTGTATTTTGAAAAAAATTAATTAAAATATATTTTAATTAAACAAAGCTATATTTTCGAGTATAAATATTTTTACTTGATTTAAAATAAATAATTATAATGTTATGTGGTGAGATGACAGCTTATTTAGCAATTTTTTTTGTAAAAAAAGGACTACGAAATCCGAAATAGCATTTTTTACTGTATGTGCTGCAATTTCTGCAGCTTTCAACTACTGTACCATTCGGTCAGATTTTAAACAGGAAAAAATGTATTAAATTATTTTAATAATGATTCTGTTGATTTGCTAAACATTTGGTCCTCAATTGACCACAAACGATTTGTGACTTTTTATCTTTAATTTAATATCTCCACACTTACTTCAAAAAACACAAATGTTCACCAAAAATTATACTAACAAAAATAAATAAAATTGAAATTGCCATTTTGCTGCAGTAAAAATTCAAGTGAAGTCATATTTTAACTACTCATCAAAACTTCACAAACAGCTATCCCTATAGCATTGAAAAGTTGCACGCAGCTGCGTTGCGATTGGTACTAGCGCTGGGAGTGGTGCTGGCTGTTCGCAAGTTGTTGTATTGTTTAGGTTAAAATATTTTTAAAAAAATTGAGAAATTTATAAATATTTGATAAAATATTTATTTCTCAATTTTGAAATTAGAACACTTTTCTGCAATAACTTTTACTAAACTAACTAATATCTCGTAGTTCATTCTTCGCAAGAATTTTACAATAAAAGGGATTAAATATTTTCATTATATAAATTTGCTTTGAATATGTATTTCATATCTGTATATTTAGGATTTACTAAGTAATTGCTACTTAATTCACTTTCTTATATACAAATTTATTTAAAAATTTACTCAATTTAATTATTGATTCTTTATTGCTTTTTAACAGCTCATCGACCGCATAATGGGATCGTTTTAAATAAGAACAAAGTACAAAAAAAAATCTAATTTTATAATCATTGAAATTCTTTTGCTATTAAATATTTTTAAGGATAATGAAATAAGTATGGTAAATTTTATTCTTTTTTTTTTTTTTGCCTTGCCTTTAAATTTGGGTTTGGCACTTTGTTCAATTTAAACCGCAAAAAAATAATAATAATACTAAATGGTATGGAAAAAATTAAACTATGCTCCTGTTTTTTTTTTTTTTATTTTGTTTAATCATTCCTTAAACCCCAATTTTTTTTATCGTCCTACAGGATAAAAATGTAAAAGAAACCGAAGAAATAGATCTGGGGAAGAATGTCTGGCCTTCTTATATAAACAAAAATATATAATATACATAAATATATATTATGTATATATGTTGCACTAAGATTACATGATTCTTTCTATTCGCAAGCACAGCGTAAAAGAAAAGCAAAAAAAAAAAGTATAAGGACACTTTTTTATACGAAATAGGAAGTGGTGGATTATTTTGAAGTTATCTTTAATTTACGAAGGATTTATCATGATTGTTTTAATTTCAAAAGTTAGAATTATTTAAATCATAAATTGGTTCATGGTGTATGTTAAATATCTTACTTATGTTAAATATCTCTTTATTGAAAATAATTCAAATATTCAAGAAATTCTTGATTTAAATTAAATTCTAAGAGCAATTTAAATAAAATGTAATATGCTATTATGAGATATTGGAAAATATATCTCTCATAATAATTTTTTTATAAAATCATTTGAAGTATAAGTGTATATAATGTCAGATGTATCAGATTTTATTTAAAGTCACTACAACTATAGAACGAATTTTAATCAAATCTTTTTATCAAATAATAGTTTCATAATTCATAAGTATAATATGTCTAATAACTAAAAATATATCTAATAATTTTCATATCAAAATGAAAATTCTTGCAATTCACAAGTATAATATTAATAAACTCTAAATTAAAGCGCAATGGTTTTATTTCTATTGTTTTAGGATTATCATTATACGCACGGATTGAGTAAATAAATTGAAAATGATTCCATAATAATTTTTAATTTTCATTAAAATATTTAATATGATTTCTTTATATTAATTTTCATTCATATATTTAATATGATGTTTATATTATTGTTTAACTGATGTTAACCAATAGTATGAACATCAGTTAAACAATAATAATTATATAGTGTAATGGTTATGGGATGAGTTGATAAAATTAATCTTTTACAAAAAAATATTTGCATTTTTTTGGAATTCTAAGTGCTAATTTGTGAAACCAGATAAAATTTCAAATTTAATTTCAAATCTAAAAACGAATTCGATTTAATATTTTACATATTATAAACTTGCAGTAAATATATATTTATCCGTTAAATTTGTTCTATTAACCTATATCCGTTAGGGTGTTCTATTTGCCGAGATACAATTTATATAAAATATGTATGTGAATATGAATTGGAATATTATGAAAATAGAAAATTAATAATTTATTCTTTATCTTATAACACAGCAGATCACATATTTAGTTGCTGACCGAGTTGAAATTAAATGGTTCGTTTTTGGGATAAAAAATATATGTTTCGATAAAAAAGTATATAATTAATTATAATAAAAAAAAATTTATATAGGTATGAATTTCTTATATTTGGTAAAATTATTTTTCATATATTCTGCATCACCAAATTGGTAAAGTTCTAAAACTTTCAATTATCAAACTGAATATACTTTAAGATATTAATCTACAATAGCAAACTTTGTAAAATATATAAAATAAAATCATATTTATATAAAAAATATAGAAAAAAAATATTCATAAAATATTTGTACGGTTAAAGTCGTTTTATACAATTAGGATTTTTTGCGTGCAGACACCTGCATGCTATGCCAATGTGTAAAGTCAATTATAAAAATGTTGCACTCTAAGTACTTGTAAAAACTGTGTTCAAAATAAAAGGATTCATATTTGTATATCTTACACTAACGGCGGTGCATTAGTCGTAGTGTACGTACTAAGCTGTTGTGCAATAGGTACTGGGTTCACTCCCAGTCAGAGACATCGATGTTAGTCTAAAATTACGCAGCTTAAAATGTGTACCAGTTAAAAAACGACAGTAAAATGTGATTTTAAGATTTTGAGCGAAAAACCAATTGCAAACTACTGTAAAATGTGATTTTAAGCGAAAATACCAATTGCACAAAATTTTATTTTATTTGACTCTTGATTACCATTCAAATGTATCATCTTACATAGTTTTTAGTAAATGTTTACTATATGATATCGCATTTTCAAGTGGAATATAATTTACGTGGTGTCTGTTATTAATTTTGGGGAATTTTACAATTTTTCACTGGAATTTTTAATTAAATAACAAGACATCGCAAAATGCGAATATACCACGGATCGGTTGTTCTTTAAGTAATTATTACCTAAATCTGATAGCAAATTATTCAACTTTGGTAACCAGTAGCCACCAACATTTTATATGTACATTTACTATGTTACATCATAGCTTGAAATTTACATACGGACCGACGGACAGAACCGGCGGATGGACAGACGGACGGATAGATGGACGGTAAATTGGTTTCATAAAGGGTGTTTTGTTCTTCAGATATCCCAAATGTTCTTAGACTTTAATAAATTAATGTAAAAATATTCATAATGGACAAGTTATATTAAAATCTTCGAAAAAAATTAATCCAATGTTGATATATCACTATTATATATATATATATATAAACTTTATATTATACGTAATTTATATACGCAATTTACGCAAGTCAATTAAAATACTTTCCACAAACTCCAATCCTTTCATACAAAACATCTTATTGGATTACAGAGAAAACATTACAAAAGAGGTCAACAGATATTTCTTTTAAAACTAAAAGTATAATAAAGATTTTCCTCTCAAGTTCTAGTCCTTGCCTTTTACAATAAATATACCACATATATATAGAAGATTAACTGCGAACAAATTGCTCCCTAAATACTTCCGTTATAACATATACATAAGAGTGTACAATATATATATATATATATTGTACACTCTTATATATATATATATAGGCATAAAAGGACAATAACATTTGTTGTGAATTATTGCTCTGTCAGTATATTTTTTGTAACCTGGGGTGATTTTGTTTATTTCGGGTTTAGTTTATGTCAGATGTTTTCTTTTCATATTCAACAGGCGATATCAACTAGAGAAATAGGTAAATGATAAGAATTATGGACATTTTGGGCAATTTTGGTATATAATTTATTTATTTCTAAATCATACAATTATCACATGTAAACCCAATTTTTATAATATAAATAATATAATAATATGAGTAAAATAGTATATTAAAACTATTTCAAATTAAATTTTAAGTGTCTAGTCTAACATTTCTTTTGCTATAAAGTTACTTTCAACGAAATACCACCTTAAAATAAAAATTATGTAGTTCCGCTGCGTAATTTAATGTATCTGTATAAGAAACATTAAGGCTTTGCGGTGATACTTTTTCATTTATTATCTTTATTAAAACTTTGAATTTAACTGACAAATATTTTCTACAGCAAAAACATGATTTATAGAGGTTAGATGTTCTTTTATGTAATATCTATAAAAATATCTATATAAGTTAACACAATTCCAAACAGACAACTAATTTTTCAGAGACAAAAGATTAATTAGAACCAATCAATCGAACGATAATTTTTTTACGTTTGTTCGAGATGATGAATAATAATAATGAAAGAGATTTTAAGGTATTTTTAAACCACTGTTTGGTCTACCTAAAAAAAAAAATATATTTCACCAATTTGGTAAACTATGTATTAAAGAAATCTCTTTTACGAATAAAGGAAAAGAGAAATAAGTTTTGACAAATGAATCTAAATAACAGGTTTCCCATTGTATCGGTGTAATGTAAAATTTAAATCTATGTATTTATATATATATAAATGTATATGTACATATGCCATTTATTACATCATTCCAAATCATTATTTAATTTTTTCTTTCTTTCAGGAATATAAATGAAACTTAGGACGTCTGTCCATCATCAGTCAGTTACTACTATTGGTGATTTTTACTTGTCGGCTTGGTAAAGAAGCAAAACTAAAATATTTTTACAAATGATCGCAAATAACATGTATTGAATGTAAGAAAAAGTTCAAAGCCTTCCGACCCCTAATAATTATTGTTTTAAAGAAAATGTTGGATGTTTTTTTTTTGTTACTTTTGTAATAGTACAATTTGGCGCCATGATATACTATGATTACTTATGGTTAATAGTGAAATTATTTCCGTTTAATAAAACCATATCCCTATAGATTATTCGATTTAAATTTATAAGTGAATTAAATAATTAAGGAAAATATACCTTGAGTATTGTTTTTTCTTGATGTTTTCTTTTCTTTCATCCACGGATATTCTGGAACTGAATCTATTCCATCACCTGCCACAGCAGGATAACCCGTTAATGATGTTCCCATTTTAGGACTATCTGGACTCAAATGATTTAAAAATTCAGCCATTGAAGGTTGTGAATTAATAAATCCACTTTCAGCAGCCATCCAATATGATGATGTATCTGCGTTTCTTTTATCACAATTTTGTACATCAATTTTATTACCCTGTGGTATTCTTGGAGGAGTTGTTTGCACTGTTTGCATATTTAATGGATTTATTGGTGATTCTGATTTTACTTGAGCACCCATTTGGATTGAATCTAAGCTACTGCAAACTTCTTGCATTTTTTTATTTAAAAATAATTTTTTATTTAAAAATAAATTAAATCTTATTTGATATTTTATTTATAAAATATTTCAATGGAATTTATTCAAAAATGTTAAGCAGATAATATTTTTATCCTTAATTCTTAAGACATAATGATATTTTATCTGAAAAGAGAAAATGTTATTTAAATCAACTTTAGCCTTCAGGAATATTCAATCAAATTATGTTTCTATAATATGAAAAACTTATTTGTCCATCTAAAAAATAAGTTGCTGAACCAATTATTAGAGAACAATTATTTAAAGAGAGAAATTCAATAAATCACCATAAAAAAAAATAGTCTGGTTGCCGAATAAAAGTATGAATTACACTCTTTATGTAATGAAATTAAATTCTCTAATTGTTATTACATAATCGTAAATAAAATACTGTATGTATATCCTGGAAATAGTTTTTTTATACTACTACTCCCTGCGCTACCAATAAAAACTACGTACACATAAATATGAAAATATAATCTAAAATTAATTTAATTTAGATTATATCATCCTTTAATTAAATAGAGGATGGATTGCATAAAGTTAGGGCTTCATCCTTCAATTTTTTGTATGTTGCCATTAATTGTATTGTATAAAAATTAAGTTCGTAAGTTTTGATAAAGAGTTCCCTCAGTTTATCTGACTTTTTTTCGAAATATGGGGTTGGTTTACAAAGCTTTGAATGGTAAACCCCTTGAAAAATAGACGGACCTAGTTTTAGTGCTTTAAATTTATTAATTATTTTTTAAGTTTTATCATATATAAATTCAGGATTTTTTTTAATACATAATAAACATTTTTTAATATTTGAAAATACAAATTTTTATTTTAGATTATACTGTAATTTGATTTTCACAGTCAAATTACATTCAGATTCGTTTGTTAACACAATATTTTCGAATAAGAGGAAAACATTTTTTCGAACATGCATTTTTATTTAATTGAAATTACATGTTTCTTATTCGTTTAGCCCAACCCAAACTGACTTCTCTGACGTCAAGGAAACACTGAATTTTTATGTAGTCCACCTTTTATGGAGTACAAAATGATTATTCCTCTTTTGACCATAATTTTGATCGTCTTCATTCATTAGCTGAACATGAACATATATTTTTCTTTTTTGATATCGTATCGTAAATTTTTCGTAAATTATAAAAATGAAATACATAGAGATAAACCAATTTGAAATATAATTAAACATTTCCTCTGTAGTGTATGATCTGATATAATACTCATACGATTTTTCGGTTTATATCATAGTGCAAATGAATTACAGGTAAAGAGTATTTTTTAAGAGGTATATAATTTATTTCTCGAAAAACCACATATGTAATTTACCAAATGTACATGTTTTTATTGCAGAGATTATTTTGTGGCATTTAATTTTTAAAAACAATTTCGGGGATGTCAGCTTCGCATCCGCGTCTAATGAATACCATCCGATGAGCCCAATTTTAGTCAATTTTCGAGCATTCATGGCCTTATCTGATCAATAACCAGGCTTGCAAGTGTTGAACCTTTGCTACCTTAGACCAGTGATTTCTCGAATCCCCAAAAAACTTTTCCAATGGAGTAAAATTACGTGATCTAGCCAGCCAATTGACACGTCCATTTCTTGAGATGATTTGTTCACCAAATGTTTCTCGCGTTGTGTAACATGTTGAAACCATTTCAACCTTAGATTGTTGGCATTGACGTATGGAACAAAAACATTGTGAATTAATGTTGGTTCTAGCATCATCTTTAATGTTAGCTCAGTCATCATCTTTAAAGAAGTGTGGTTGAATGATGCCTTGAACATGGAATCCGCACCAAACAGTGAGTTTTTCGCGATGTAATGGCGCCTTAAAAATCTTCTGATGGTTCTCACTTCAAATACGGCAGTTTTGTTTGTTTGCATACCCTTCCAGACAAAAAAAACCTCACCGAGAAAGATAATATCACGATAAAAAACAAGATCAACTTCCAGTTGATTTTCCCATTCACCTAACAAACGACGGTGTTGTGGCTTGAATTCATACACCATTGAATCTTATACATATGCAGTCCAAGATGTTTCCACAAAATTTTCCACGTAGTGGAAGGGCAAATGTCGAATCGATAAATTTGGGTCCTCGCAGATTTTCGCATTTGTGTTACATCAGTACGCACATTATATACTCGTGTTGGAACGAGTCGTCGTATTGCGAATAAGCTGCTCAGATGGTTGATTATGTTGACCATAAAATTCACCCAGCGATCAGTGAGTTTGATGTTCAGAATGCGTACTTCGTAAATAAATTTCGACAATTTGTAAACGTTGTTCGTAAATAAATTTCCACAATTTGTAAGTTTTTCCATGGTGCTTTGCCAAAGTTTCACAGGTAGTTTGGTAGGTACCTCTAGAAACACCCTTTACATTGAGAATAGTTTAATCCACTGCAATTCTCGGTGAACAGCACAGTTCACCGAGAATTGCAGTGGATTAATCCGCTGAGGATAAAATATATTTTCTCTGTTCTGTTGTATAAATCTTGTTCTTTCTTCAAAATGTTTTATATTGATTTGACAACACACATTATACCTCCTTATAATTGTCTTCGCTGATCCAAAGTAATCACCGATGTCCTTTCTGAAACCTGATTTTCTAAATATGAAAATGGGATCTCAGGAATGAGATTGACGAATGTTTGCTTTTGGTTCTAATGAGGATTAGATACTCAATTACTAGATACTCAAGATATAAATTCATTTATAATTGATATTAATAAATAAATAAAATGTGGAAAACGGTTTTCTTGAAAAATGTGTTGTGAACCAATTAGGAAATAATAAACATGATAGATATTAGTATGGTTAAAATATTTCACTTTGCTTAAGATTATTTGCTTTATTGATTAACTTTTCCACCGACGGCTCTCAGCTTTTTTCGTGTGCCCTCCAAAAGCTTGGTGTATGTACATAATTAACTATGTAAAGCAAGTATGTTACTCATCGTATAATTGCGCCCTTTTCCATTTTGGTTTATGTTCTTTAAAATATTTTCTTTAACTTTTAGAAACGGTAGTTTTAAATGTGAAGCTTTTAGCGAAATATATCTAATATACGTTCAGTTGGTGGTTCTCGAATTCTTTCAGTACTCAAATAAATTTATCTCAAAGTACTTAAATAAATTTATCCAAAAGCCTCCAAATAAAATTCCAACTGTGAATTTGTTAACCATAGATAACCCAAAGCACCGTTTCTCATAATTAATATTTCAAATTAATTATCCTAATATTTAAAAAGCTTATCTCTGTCTAATTTGCTACAGTGCTGATGAATCCAAGATTAAAAACGATCGTAGTTCCAAAATTCTTTCATGTATTCTTAAATTATTAGATACTGTTAGGACTTGCTTTTTAAAGATACAAAAGTTTTATGGTATATAATAAAGAAACAATTTTCATAATTTTTTTTTTATTTTTCCCAAATATCTTTAAGTAAGGAGATAAAATGGTTACCCGTTCTCTAAAATTTTCCTCATTTAAAGGTACATAGTGTTGTCCACAAGGAATTTTATAATTGTTTTCTTTATAATTTTCGTTATTTTGCAGTAATTGTACCCATCTTTTGGAAAAACTATGCAAAAAATATTTTACAATTACAAAAACGAAATTATTCGACATTTTAGTAACAATATTTTACTTTGCCTGTTCACAAACGGAGATCTACCCTGGAAAACTCAGAATTAGCTGATATATTGCATTGTCACAAAATAATTTGAATGAAATGGAAAAAGTAAAATAGTGAAAAAACATTAAATTTGTTAATTAATGTTTTAAAACATTAAATTTGTTAATTAACATTAAATTTGTTAATCTAATTCATTATTTTGGAAAAACTTCTCAAAACATTAGGTAAAAAGTACATTTTTATATAGAAATGTTACTTTCTTCATCAAAATACTATTCCCATTTTACGACAATACACTGCTTTTTCCTTTCACGGTTTTTGCCAACATTAAATATTTTGTATCTATGTTTTTCTTTCAAATTTCAACATTATATTAATTAATTATATAATAATTTTATTAAGTTTAAAATGTATTTAAAGAACAATCTTTCAATTTAATTGAAATTATTTGACAAGTTGTTTTTGATAATTTGAATTGCTTAGAAAGACAACTAAAACGTAGCTTCATAAACACTTTAGTTAGAAATAGGCGTCAGTTTTTTGGTCGTTAATAAAATTTTATCTCTACAACAACACGCCAAATAAAGGGTATAGTCCAGATGTACCCCTAAGTAGTCATCTTGATTCACTTTTGTTTATAATATGTATAACTAATAATCGATTTATCTTTATTATTAATAAATATTTATTTTTCATTATACGCTAATGATCTGATAAATCACTTTTCTAAAATTTAAAATAACACCCGATATAGTTCTAAATATAATAAAGATATCGCAAACTTTAAGCTAATCACATTAGAAGGTTCTAAATGATATAATTTACATGATATTTAAAAATTGGCTTCTAATAGCAGACGTATTCTAGTTTTTGTAAAAAAAAAAGGCTTTAAGGACGTATTCTAGTGATCGTTTTCGCACGAAATAACGTTGACTGAAGTTGGTCAGACTTAGACCGATCTTAGAATATGCAGTCAAATTGTCTGAAATCTACGCTTGGAGTTATCTGAGCTCCCAAATCAACTATTTGTTCACCATTTTTATGTGCGAAATCAAATTAAATATTAATGTTCGAAATGCAAGGCATTCTAAATTTTTTATTGACTATAATACAACAAACTATGAAAATAATAAACTTTTTAATCTGTGTTGTGAAGCTTTTAGTTCTATTTCTGAATGAAATATTCCGGTTAATGTTGAAATATTCTTGTCAAAGTCCCAGTGTACAATTTAAAATTAATAAAAAAATAAATAGGCATTCTTGGTTCTTAACGAGAGGCACCAGTACAAAGGAATCATAAATTAGAACTGTATTGTATGGTAGTTATTGAATGGTAGTTATAGTGATTAAATTTGATTTTTAACTAGCGACTTTGAAAGTTTCGCTGCGTATTAATAAATCTATAACCTTTTTTAGCAAAATTTTCTGGATTAATAGTTTTAGTTTCATTTCATCCAGCAACAACCTTATAAATGTTTTGATATTAGCTACAATTGATATTCATTTGATATTAGCTACAATTGTGAACGCTTCTTCAAGTGTTTGGATCATGTTTTTTTATGTTTTTTATAAAATGTTGTTTTTATGGCCAATGAATAATAGAGAGATCACAGCACGCTTTTGTTAAACAAAAATAATTTCTTTAGTTTTCCATCGTGCCCAATTCTTTAATGTTAGAAGTTTCTAAATTATATAATTTAGAGATACTAATACACAATACGTAACCAATTACACCAATTTCACTTTAAGCTAATCAAAGATAAAACATTTTTCTAAAATTTAAAATAACACTAGTCAAACTACTTAACTAATATTGGTAGAAGAAAAATAAATATTAAAATGTAGTAACATTTGCATAACTGTAACTTAGACAAAATAATCTTAAGCATCATATAATTTATCTAATGGAATGATTTTAAAAATCTTAATTAAAATTATGTTTAATAATTTGTGAATATATAGTGAATTATGACTTATGACTGTTGGTAATATACTAATATGGTATCATTATGAGTAGAATCTGAATGCCAATTGTATATATAGATAATCACGTTTTTTACATAAGGACTCCTTTTGCAATCTCAATCAAGAATTAGTGAATAAATTTAAAATGTATTACTGTCAGAAATACACCACGAAGAAAAATATAATCTGGGCCTAAATTTTTAGATTTCTCTTCCAAAACTTTTAGACTTATTTTAATATGGTTAGGTAGCTTTATAATCAGAAGATAGTGGGTAAACTCCTGGAATTGGTTCTTAGAACGTATGAATTTACTAACCTTTACAATCACAAAAGATGTGTTCGATTGCTTTGGTGTCATTTGTAATTATACCTTGCTTAGTAAGATGGTAATATAATTGTACATTAATGTAGCACTGGGTTGTGTGGTTTTCCCTTTACTTATTTAGCCATTTATTTTTTAGGTTTAGCTATGCTAATGGAAAACCGCTAGTACTTTTACTCAACAACTGCCCGAAATGTTCAAACCAGATTGAATCTCTTCAGGCAACTGTTGAGTGAAATTTATTATTTATATTTAATCAGATTTCCAAAAACGAGAAAACGAACTACAATTGACATAATTATTATATACTTTTTAATTTAAAAGGCTATAAATTAAAAAATATATAATACATAATAATGTCGTAGTAAAACTAAAACTATTTTATAGCTATAATTATACACGCGCAAAATAGCCAACCATTCTCCAATGTCAGCGTAGGGTAAAGGCTAAAAACCACAGGCAGTATTTCCAGCAATATAAAACAACATAAATAGCTGATGGCATGGGTAATGATGCCCCCATTTTACTAACAAAATCGGCATTGCCCTCTTCTATAAAATAAATCTTAATATGTATTTTATAACCAATACGAGGTACAAAAAATCTCATTTTGGTTATTTTAATCAATTTAATAAAGAAATAATATCAATTTAATAAAAAATATATTGTTTTACCACATTGCTACCAACACAGAATTAAAAAATAAATACGATTAACTAAAACTATTTTTTTGCACATTTCTCAACTTTTTTTTAGCCAGAGTTTTCATTCAACGCCACCATTAAAGATTGTTATATGGAACAGTATGTATAACTACAAAATAGTTTTATTTTTAAGCCAAAATTGTAGAAAGGATTTTAAGAACAATATATATATAATACAACTATAGGCTATAGAATTTAAATATAAGAATATACGCTTATGTGAATTATATGGATTGGGAACAAATTATAAGCCATTTGTTTACTAATATTGCATTGAGAAAACTTCTTTCGTGTATATCAATTTTGGTATTGAAAACTTAGAAAACCGTTAAATAACAGTAAAATATTTCAAATCTATTTATATTATAACTACAAAGTTTTTAAATTTTCCAATATTAATGGAGAGAAAACCGAAGAAATATATATATACTTATTTTTTGGAGTTAAAATTATGATTTACAGTTTCCTAAATTGTATCATTCTGAATATTTTTTATTTCGGGTTTACCTGAAAAACAACTCTTTTACTTCGTTAAAAATAGCTTTTCTAAGTAAAAAAACATCAAAAATATAATTTATTATAAAATAGAAACCATTTATTAAGATATGAAAACAATGAAAAGTTATACGATTTAGGCGACTCCTCCGCTTATAAGCAGAAGAGTAAATCAGCGAAGAACATATAAAATCAGAATTTGTTAAACCAATAAAATAAAACTGATTAAGTGTTTTACAACACAAAAAAATATAAAAATCAAAATGAAATTAAAATTTTGCAGTAAACATAAAAAGTTAAATGTGCCTATATATTTTACGTCATACCTTTACAAGCATTAAAAAGTTTATATTTCTTTTATATTGTAAAATAAAATAGTACCATGTGGTTATACTTAACAGATAGTAAAGGTAACTTTCTTTTAATATTTTTTTGTGTGGACCATCGTAAAATTATAATGTTTCTAATAAGGGGTTCCACATCAGAAGTTAAAGGTATAAAAACTTCATTAAATTGTGTACAATTTCTTTTTTTTAAATAATGAAAGCAAGAATTCTTAATTTTCAATTTTATTGAGAAAATGTTGCCTGACTTTGGTTACTGAAATTTTTACCTAAAGGATTCATTTCCAAGATCTAGTAAGTTTAGCATAATTTTTAAATTTTGAATGTAGTGTTTATATTAAATGTTTTATTCCTTTTAACATTTTTTTACTATATGATTAATATAAGATTAGAGAAGCATTTTAATTTTCTAATTCTTAATACGTTTTGTAAGTTATTAACAGATTTAAAAAGAATAACAACATGTGCGTAATGTTGTTTATATTCCGAAATACACACCATGTGTTATTTTAAGATGCTTATGTTATAGCTTAGTATCTAGTTAAAACCTATTCAGCTAGATAAGAACGTACAAAAAATTACCGCGAAAAAAATAAAATCTGTGTCAAGAGTTATGTGTTATCCAGAACAGAAGTATATGTTTTCCACAACAACCAGGACCATTAGAGCTACAAAAAACTATAGTTATGATGAAAATAATGGTATTTTGTGAATCGGTAGCAAAAGTAGTCAACAAATATCAGTAAAATTTAGTGATGATAGTTAATTAGAATCTTGTAATTTGTACTTTTCTTTTATGTATTATTTTTTATTTATAAATTTTGACTATTTCGTCATACTTTATAATAGCAAATTGTATTTTTTTCTGTATTCCAACCAACTATTTTAATAATTTATGTATATAAATATTTAGTGATATTTAATAACTCGTAAAAAATAATATATTTTATTGGCGTTTTATATAATCAATATTGTATTATTATGTGTATGATGACACTGTGCCAAAACTGTATAAAATGCTATCTTTCATAATATTTTCCAAAAAAAACAAAAACAACTATCTGGTCCTGGGCATAATTTTCTCAAAAAATTTGTTGTTTCGAGTGAGTTAGGCGTTAAAAATTTGTTGTTTCGAGTGAGTTAGGCGTTAAATGTTTAGGATCCGTTTTACCAAGTTATCATTAAAATACATATGGTTTCTATTAGTTTGTGTTAAAAATGATCTATAAATATTTGAAACAAATGAGAAAACCAAATACAATAAAAATTCGCAAAGAACAACTTCGTAAATAGCAACTATTTCATTAAAGCATCCTTATAAATAACAACTTTTTTGAATTCAATTATATTATATTATTTGCAAAAAAGCAACAAAATATTATAATAAATTTATAAACCCAATAAATAAATTTATATATGAATAGAATTATATTCGATCTTTGAAGATATGTGGTGAGAAACTTTTTTCAAATGATTGGGTAATTCCTGCATTCGTCGAAAAGTTTAGAAAAAAAATCAGTGATCTAAATTTATATCCAGAGCAGATTTATAACGGTGACCAAACCGCCGTAGTATACAAAAATTTAAATTTGCAACATAAATCGAGTTTAAGACTGTATTTGCAACATAAATCGAGTTTAAATAAATAAGTCTCATCGTTTCCTGAAATCATTTAATACTTTCAATATTAAAAGTTATCAATATTTTTATGAGTACAAAAGGGGATAAAAATCTTCGTTAAAATATATCCAGCATTTTTTTTTTGCAAGTTATAAATGTTAACGTATAACAATGCAATTCTACAATACAGTGTAATGCAATTCTTGGTATTAATAATTGATAGTAATATGTGATAGATTAAATATTGAACTAATAATGAATACCTTCATTTTAATTATCCATTTTTTTAAGCTGCCGAATATTTTTCTTCTAATAAACTGTAAATCAGTATTTCAAATTTATTGCACAATTATTAAAATTATTATTTTTTCTTTGTTATACATTTATGTATTTTGTTATATACATTTATATATTAATTTTATTTTATATAAGTATATTAATTATATCACCAGACTATTTTATAGCACTGAATATTTAAAATCTGTTATATAAGCTTTCTATTTTTGACCGTCGGTTCATAAAAAGCACGGAATGATACCAGAATATATTTTTTTATATAATAAAAGTTTAAAAGTTTATTAATAAATTTAAAAATGACCACATGTTGACGTTGGCGATGTTCTTACACTCTAGCAGTTAAAAATATTTTTCAGTCATGCGGGATGGACTGTAGAAATGGGTAAGCCCACAAAACCTATTATGTGTCTGATAGTGTGTAGTATAATACATATATATGTAGTTATATATATATGTATTTAAGAAATAAGGAACCACTAGAAATATTTTTAAAAAAAAATAATTCACACACTAGCACTATTTGTCAACATAAATAAGACTACATGATTTATTTGAATTTTTTCAAAAACTATTGTCCCTCCTCTAACCGCAGTACATTTTCAACGGCATGCGTAAAACCCGAAATACAAAATACGGGATTAGTAGACTAGATTTGTGAATGGGTATGTAGCTCGCCTTCTTGATTATCAAACTAGCTATGCTCTTGTGTGGTTAATTTGTACTTTGTTTTTATAATTATTAAACAGTTTTTTTTTGTATTCCAACACGCCTTCACTGAACCAACGTTACCGCGAAAAATTTCCATGAGAACAAACACATACATGTGAAAATATTTTATTTAATTTTTAAATTCCAGTTTCTCTAATTTTTATTCCATTTCCGTTTCACGAACACAACTGTCCATAAGAAAAATTAAAAGTAAAAAATTCCAGTTATTTAAGCCGATATTGTTGTGCGGTCAAATGTATGTAAGATTTTAAAAACCTTCTATTCAAATGTTTTCACTTTAGTTTAGTAACGATACTCTACTCTACAGTATACAATACAAATAAACTATATTTTTAGACACTAAACAAACACACAACTGTTGCGACCAATAACACTATGCAAACTAAAAAAGCAATGGCAAAGGTGCAATTGGAAAGTTGTTTCAATCATAAATACTAAAATGTACGGCTGTAAGATTGTATTTGTTTTGTATAAGCATGCGTCTACAAAAGGCGGAGTTAAAATAATATCAACTCTTTGTTATGTAAAGCTTTGAAATTTGTAAATACATGTTAATGCAGTAATATTTAAACTCTCCAATGCTGTGATTGGTCCGTAATTAAAAAATATAATTATTGATGTATAGTATATATGTTTTTATTTGATATTTTTTGAATAATAATTATTTATGAATAAAAGTTTGGAGATAAACAGAAGAAATAACTTGGTTATTGTTATAGAAATTTGTGTATATTGATAAAATTATAATACGATATTAATTTTTTTATAAAATTATTTCCAATTATTATTACGACCAACTATTAAACTATTTTTCTTACCTATTAAATTTTCAATTTTAAACGTTTAAAGGATTTCTGTTTTTAAATAATATTTTATCTGGGCAGTTTCTATAAAATATTCTATACAATAATATGTAATAGTGAAATCTGTGTATTACCGATTTCTTAAACCAAATGTAGCTTTAATTTATATTTTTTAGGTTTGGCTGTATTAATATCAAAGTTAAAGTTAATACACATGTTATTAAAATTTTAACGTGTTTTTTAAATGCTATCATATTTTTCGGAAGTCAAGGTCGAATCAAATTTAAATTTGTATGGTGTAAAATAAATATGTACATATACCTATATCTATATAAATAATGAAACATTAACATAATCAAATCTATTAAATTTTAGTAAATTTATTATATTTAGATCAAATTCAGTCAACAATTAGTATACTGAACTGATTGTTTAATAGGTTTTCATATTAACTCATAAAAGTGTTTACATTTTTACACCTACTTTCTTTAGTTTCTACTAAAAGAAAGTTATTTAAAAAATTGATTATAGAAATTATTTAAAATCAAATTATATTATCAATTTGTTTTTCTACCATTCATCAACAAATTTTGAAAATATGCTGAAATGAAATTTGTTCAAAGAACAATACATATATTAAATAAATTTGTTATTTGGAGAAGAAAATGGTAGCTTTAGATTTATTGGTTGATATAATTTCATTTTTTTTCTTAAAAATCTTTCGAAAAATAAACCAAATCTTATTTTACATAACGATATATGCAATAAGTTGAAATTTTGAATAAAATAAATATTGTACGGCTTTAATTAGTGTCAATTAGATTTTTTTCATATATTTTTTAGCCTGATTTTAATCTACATATGCATAGAAATTCCTCTAGTGTTTTAATATAAAATAAACGAATTAAAACTACCACAAGAGATGCTAATTAATTGAGGATATTATGGAATAATGTTATTAACAAAATAATCCAGTGCGAGTGTTAGTGGTGAATAAAGGTTTAAGTGTACTTTTTTCACCTTATTGTAATGCATAAAAATTAAGATTTGAAAAAGAGATCAGAATATTTTGATTGTATAAATAAACTATAAATGTAATAGTTTTTGTATTACAGTATTTATGTTCATAAACCATCTCAGTGAATTTTTAACAATGGATAAAAACGAATTACGTGTGTTGATAAAACTATGTTGAAAATAAATGCTGTTTTCTGTGTCAGTCCACGTAATTATCAATCAGCCCTCGTATCAACACAAGAAATTCGTTTTTATCCATTTTTAAAAATTCACTGAGATTGACTTGTTTAAAAGACTGTTACACGTAAACTAAATAAGATATCGACTTGAAATTTTATATGTAGCCTAGTAAATGATTTTAGAGGTAAAAAATACCTACTTCATACCTGTGCATTACCTGCATTAAAGGTAGTCCAGGTCATTATCAATCTGCCCTCGTATGTATTAATTATCAAATATTATTCCAGGTAAGGTTAGTATAATAAATATAATATGTTAATATACAAAAGTTAAATAATAATTATAGTAATAATAAATATTATAGCTTAAATTAATTTAAAAGAAAATTTTGTTGCTTATTTTGATTTTTGACAAATGAGTTAAAGTTCATTCTAATTAATATTTGTAAAACTGAAGGGTTAAAACAACGTGCAAAGAAAAGAAAATTGGTGCAAAGAAGAATAGTCTAAATTTAAAAAGGGGTAATATACGCAATAATAACTTCACGCAATTTTATTTCTAAGAAATTCGACATGAAAGTAAAACATGCAACAAGCAAGTAAAACAAGTAAATCTATAATGTATAAAAATTAAATTTTAATATTTTATAAATAGTAAATTTTATTTACTCTAATGAAAACAATAAGTAAATTCGTGATAATTGATGAGTTTAAGGAATCAAGTGTTGGTTACATTTTCATTTAAAGTAAAACATATTTAAAGTTCTAAGTAAATACGTTTACAGTCAGTTCCCAACTAAATATCTATATCTCTAAATATTTTGTTTAATATTTTGTTCTAAAGTTGAAAATCCCGTAACTAAAAGCATACCAATTTTAGTATACTCATTTAAAATATTCGCAACAATAACTAATATTGCGAAATGTTACATAGGCACTATAGTATTTTGAATTTAATAACAACTGGCTTTGCTCAAACTCAAATTTATAACTCAAATTTATAACTTAGAACTTATTATGTATTTGCCATTTCAAAACCAAATTCCTATCACACAGTAAATTTTTAATAAAATATTATAAAAAAATTTAATATTAGCATAATATGTTGCATTAGCTTACTAATATGCTAAATAAAAATTATAGGCTTCAAAATTAAAAAATATTCTGAATTTAAAAGTGTTTTGAAAAATATAAATGTAAATATCCTCGGAAACTACAAAAAGATGAAACTACATCACACATGTATTCTAACTATAGACTGATTGTACATACCTTATATTGTACAAATCTTATAGCGTGCAAATTGGTTACCCAAGGAACTTCTGAAATTTACAATTTTTTTCGTGCAAATTGGTTACCCAAGGAATATCTAAAATTTGCTATATGCTCAATACAAGAATCAATAAAATGAATCCAATTCTGACGAATAATTTTAAAATTCAAGTACTTAATATCTATTTAAATAGATTTCTGTACTGTGTTTTAATCAGAAATCTGTGTATTGCCAACAATATCCGGATATTCATTGGAATATTTTACCTGCAATTAATATTTTTATTTTATAATAAAAAGTTATAGATTTCAGTCGTTTTCATCAGAATATTGTATCTGTTTTGAATAAAAGTAACACATTTTCGGCTTATAATTAAAATATATATCCTTAATATGATCATTTTTTAAAGTTTTCAGTTGTCACACGATTATACTAAAAAGTGTCTCAAATAGCTTTTATAATTAAGTTTTTTGATTTTAAAAGTCTTTAATTTTTAATAGTTTTTTTTGTAATTTAAAAATATGCTTCCTTAAATTCTATCTATAATCTTCCTTTTTTTATGTAATTTTTTCGACTTTTTTGAATATAGAAAATGTCTGAGTTTGTCTGAGTTTTTAATGTTTATTGTGAATAATTTTATATTAAGATTTGGACGGAATGCCAGAATACAGATGTCTATCTTTGATGTTTTAATTTAAAAAAAAGAAAAGAATTTCCAATTTGAATTTAGTATCATACATACGAGTACAATTCGAAATTTTTTATTTTAATGTAATAAACTATATAATGTTTATACTCATTTACTAATTATAACAATATCCATGCACCATAGTGTGCAGAGTATTGAAATAAAAACTGAAATCCAATGGGAATAATAAACTAGAATTAAATATATTAATTACTTGTTGTTTAGAAACATAAAATAACGATATTTATTAGAGAAAGTAGAAAACTTTAATAAACCCTGTAACAGCAATTTCTAAAATACTATCTTTTCGTTAATAGAATTAAGTATTCTGAACATGATAAAAATTTTAATAACCGTAATTGTGCATCGCTAAATAATATAGCTGGTTTTTAATTTAGTGAATGAGATTTTGAGAGATACAGATAATAAAAATGGAAACCACTGTGTTTTATTAAGTATTTATAAGAATTATGTTGAAATGAAAAATATTTATATACATAATATGAAAAATAATTCAAATTAATTTTTTATATTACTTGAAATATATATATACTGGAATATCTAATTAAAAATATTTTCGTGTTTGTTTTTACTTAGAAATATTATATTTTAATGAGAACTATTTAGTTTGTTAGTTGACTAAAACTTATACAGATATTAGTTATTCCATTTCTCATAGCAGATCTTCACTATACCAAATAATGTAGGAATGTGGAAATAGGAGTTGCCAAATAATACTGAAGTTGTATAGCATATGCAAAGGTATAAAATTGATATGAGAAGTGACGATAGAATTATCGCAAGAAAATTTATGAATAAAACCGCAGATCACTTGTAATTTTTCTTATAAACCAATTAGTTGGAATAATATAAGTTAATTTTAAATATGCATTTACATCATTCATTCATTTAATATTGTATGCATTTTTCCAAAAGCAATCTCCATGATTCACCAACTTATAACAACTAGTTTATAACAACAATTGTTTTTGTATAACTTAATGAAAATAAGCCCAAACTTTCTTATATGTTTCTTATAAGTTTAGTTCAATCATAGACTTAGCTGAAAAGAGTTTTTGAAACTAAAAAAAAGCAAATCTCACATTCATCGTTTTCAAATGCTTTTCCAAAATATATATCAAGTCCAATCTTATATTTGTTCCTATATAACATTACAGTTAATTTAGTATGTTTTTAAGAATAATTTGTCATTTTTATGATTTTAAATAATTAGTGCGGTGTCAATTAAAATTGCCCTACAAATTCAATCCTAATTTTTTTTTGAGCTGTCAGATATTCGGTAGAATTTTTAAAAAAAAAAAAAATTTGAAAAATTTTTTTCAAACAATTAAAAATATCAGAAATATAATATTTTTTTTTAAAAACCAAAGATTTAATTAAATTTATAAGTATTAAAACATAAATATTAAAAATCTTTCTTAGTGTTCTAGTGTTTAAAGTTTAATTTTTACAAAAAGTATAAGTGATGTGGTGTGTGGTGTGCAAGCGCCTTTAATAAGTTTCGGCGTTTAATAAGTTCAAAACTTATTAAAGGCCGAAATTACCGGAAAATTCAAACGGTTGTAGTTTACAGGTAAATGTAATATGTTAATATTAAAGAAAAAATTGTAATAAGTTAAAGATGAAATTATTTTTAATATTAAAAACGTATTTAATGTTAAATTTAAGTTAAATAATATTCCGTTTGATTCAAGGAAACATAAAATTATAAATTAAAAATAATAAATAAAATCACCTAAATATTAAAGAAATGTAAAAAGAGTTTTCAATTTATATAATTTTATCGATAGTGTTGTTGTTACGATATTTTGTAATACGCTTAGTAATTAAACTTTATTTTTAATAATATATTTTAGATTTCCCAAAAACATGGTAGTGGAAATAAAATTATTACAAGAAGATTTTTGTGTAGCTTATGCTTAAATCTGACAAACTTTATGCGGTTTATTTTAAATGGGCAAATTTGAGAAATCCGCAAAGGTTAGGATGTAAACTACTATTTAAAAAAATATTTCTGAACATCTTGTTTTTGTATCCTTTTTATTCTCACTTTTTTTTCTTTCGGTAAACATATTTTTGATATGAAATGGAAATGAGTGTAGGTATGAATACAGGTAATAATAATAAATATATAATATATATTTTATCCTATATGTAGGAAATTAAATATTAATTAATTTAAATATTCTGCCAACCTCGAAAGATGTTCGGCACTAAAAAGTTTAAGCAATTACATGGAAATACCATTCAAATTATATCTTATACTTATATAAATACAATTTAAGTTTTGTATTATAATTTATGAAAATATATAAAATATCTCTTTCATATTATAGTTATTTAGAATTAAATTTTTAAGAAAGTTTTTTTTAATTAAAAAAAGCTTTTGGGCTTGTTCTCTTAAGCCGTCAGTTTCAATACATATGAAAGACATGAGATTGGTTTTAATCAATATAGCATCTCCTGATATTATATACTCTAAGACTCAAATATATCTTCGGATTTAGGCATGTATATCTTAAAGTTCTATAAAATAAATAAAAATAAACTAATATAAATTCCAAGTAGTTTAGTAATGGTGAGCCACAAAAAAGGTGGGCTGCAATTTTTCGAGCTTCTTTCTTAGCCGACAATTGTATAATGTGGCATTTAATAAATCCAGTAAATTAAAACAATACGTTTTGATTCAAAACAACTACATCAAAATATTTCACTAGCATTTAGCTCTAAACTTTATTATGAATGCTTTCATATTAGTATTGAACACCGTTTATGAGTTAAATGACATTTTAAAAGTTGTTATATACGTGGCAAAAATTTTAAAAAAATACAAAATTCTTCCGTAATTACGCAATGTGGGGATTCAAATATATATTTATATATAGTAATGGGTATAAATTATTTCAAAACATACTTATTTTAGTCTCTGCTATACCTATTAACCAAATTACGTAAAGCTTCGAAAATTGAATAAGTAGTTAAAAACAATACGGATGGGGTAACTTGGACAGGATCTAGGTCATAACTGACACTTGCCATGTTTCGAGAAGTCTTTGGCGAAGTAGATATACATGACAACGAAATATATAGCACAAGACGAATTGATGAAGCAGGAAAATCTACTAATTGTGGTTGACACTGTCTGTTAGGAAAATTGGGGAGTGCAAGACATTGCGTCTTCATGGCTTCAAACTATATACATACACAAATATGTCCTGAATCTCATATTGGTTGGTCGTCTCAACAAGATAATATTTTGATCAATGTAACTCTCGAATGCGTTTATATTAAATTTACATTTACTCACAAGCTTGGATTTATATTTCTTTATTAGAAATATATTTCTAATAAAGAAATCCAAATGAAGAATATACATACACAATATTCTGTGTACGTACAAGTTTTTTATTTGGATCTGTGAAATTTAGGAAATATGAAATAAATAAATTTGGAAAAATGTATTTTTCAATTCTTAATACACCTATCTCCCAATTAACACGGAAGATTGGTTCCTCATAAAACCGTGTAAATCGATAATTTTGTTTTTAATATGTAAAACCGTGTAAACCGAAAAAACGATAAATTGTGCATAATTCAGATAGTTATTTACACAGAAATTAAAAATGAATTTTTAATTTCTGTGTAAATAAAAAATAATTCATTTGTTAAAACGGAAATAAATATAAATATATATACACCCAATCCTGTTTTAAACGGTACATACGTTCCAAGGAATATCGTGTAAAAAAAAATCTTGTAAAAAAAGACAGAGTAGTGTAAAAATATTGGATTGGTGCCACAACTTCAAAAGGGCTATAAAAATTAATAATTTGGTAAACTAAATACAAGTTTTGTTTTTCGGTACGTCAACGCCCATTTTATTTCACTGATTATAAACATTATACATTTTTAAAAAAAAACAAATAGATATTAGAAAGAAAATAAAAAATAATTCAAGGAAAATAAAAATGGTAATTAAAAATATTATGTTTATTCTTAGTCAGATTCTGATAGTAACTGCATTTTTTTGTGCTGCGTTGGTTCAAAATCACTTTCGTCAGTAGAAATGCTTACTACTACATCATCGTCAATTGCGTTTATTCATAACTGGCTATCACAAAGAGTTTCAGACACAGGTTTATTTATTTTAAAAGCAAATTCGGTTATTGTTCGTTGCGATCGTAGTTTGAAGAGTTCTTTGTACAACTCTTTATAGCTAGCCATACATGATTGTAGATCCGGCTGAAATTTCACAGCTCGTTCGATTATGTAATCATTTGTCAGAAAATGATCTGCCAATTTATTTACCATTTGAATGCCTTCAAAATAGAACTGGCGGTTATTGAAGATAATGGTTCATCCTCATCGGTGCTATCATTTGGGTCATCATTTTTCATTGCCATCTCTAATAACTCGTCTTTATTAAGAACTCTGTCAACAATTATTTCGATTATATCATTAACAGTAAAATCATCAAATCCTTCACCTCCAGCTGCTTGTGCCAAAGTGATTATTTCTGTATGCACTCCATCGGATGCAATCCTTGATGTAAATTTTTTTCCATTCATCAATAACAGTCATGTTTACATGATTTTCTATTTTATTCAAAATGTATTGAAATGATCGCTTTATGTAATATGTTTTGAATGTAGCAATTATACATTCAAAACATATTACATAAAGCGATCATTTCAATGGTTGAATTAGGGCAGTAGTATTAGGAGGCAAGAAAACTATTTTTACGTTTGGATGTTCTAAAGTAGAGTGACCAGGAGCATTGTCTATCAACAGAAGAATTTTAATTGGTATGGCTTTATCATTCATATAACGCTTTACTTCTGAAAAAAAGACAATTGTGGAACCATTCATTAAAAACTGGTGTAGTAACCCACGCCTTTCTATTTGATATCCAATCAACTGGCAAGCTTTTAATATAGACACCTTTCAATACTCTTGGTTGATGAGACTTATTGATCAGCAACGGCTTTAGTAGGCGATTTCCTGAGACAGAGACAGATACAGTCAGAGACAAAGACATTGCTGCAGAATAAAAACGTAATTCTATCTTTAGCCCCTCTAAACCACTAGCACTTTTTTCGTGTTTTTTCGTGTTTTGCTTTAGCCCCTTTAAACCACTAGCACTTTTTTCGTGTTTTGCTGTTTGGCATTCTTTTCCAGAAAAGGCTAGTCTCATCGGCGTTATATACTTGAACACTTTTGTACCCACCTTCTTCAATTATTTTGGCAAGCTGAGAAGGAAATTCTTTGGCAGCTGCAATATTTCCAGAAGCTATTTCACCTTTGATCTTGACATTGTGAATGTCAAGATCAAAGGTCAATGTCTTTGTCTCTGACTGTATCTGTCTCTGCCTTTCCAAAAATCCTTGCAAACATCAATAAATTTACTAGTAATAAATTTACTTTTAGTAATAAATTTGGCAGATGGTTCCAGTTGTTTTATTTGGTCATAGGTTCTTATAGCCTTTTGCTTAATGGTATTGGTATCAACTCATATACGTTTTTGGGTATGATCTTCATTTTTGGGCATGAAGATGACTTAGCACACAATTTTGTACCAGAAGTCACAGATTGTCTAATAGCCTTTTTATTTTTTTTAATTGTCCGGATTGTAGCTTGGTTGAAATTAAAAGATTTTCCAACAGAACTGGAACCTTCACCATTTCCAAGTCTGTCTAGAGTTTTTATCTTTGTTTCCAAATAAATACCTTTTCGTTTTAGCTTCTTCATAGTTCTTTCATTAGCCATTTCGATCTCGGGTGGAAGCAAAATTTTAAATTTATTAAATAAATTATGCTATATGAAAACTTTTAACTTACCTTATTAACATCAAACAAAATTCAAGTTTTTGAATATCATAAACAAAATATAATTAAAAAAAGTTTTCTGAAATAAATAAAATATTACTTGATATATAATTCTAAATATTAGTTTTCACTTTCAACGTTCAAAACTCAATAGAAAATAAAAAAATTTAAAAGAAGTGTATGTATATCTAAATCTATAATTGGGAATCCCAGAACTATGAAATTCACAATTTTCATGGTTTTTTATTTCCAAATATAATATGTAGTTGGAATCCCCGAACTTTTTATCTTACGAAGAATTCCAAAATAATTAGTAGAAACTTTTTTTGTCCGAGTAAAAAAAAAAACAATCCTGTAAAAACAGGATAAGTTTATTTTTGTCGACCGTGTTATTTCAAAATCGTGTTAAAAAGACCATGTAAAAATAGGATTGGGTGTATATAAAAAAAACTACATAATTGAGATAATTGAAGTTTAAATAAAAATTACTAATATTTTTAATACCAAACTAAAAATAATTCATTTATTAAATTACAGCAAAATGAAATTAAAAAAATAACATATTAAAATTATAACAAATTAAAATCACTACATTCGCTATGATAAATCATTAATCTTTGTAAAAAAACCGTGTAAATGGGGGATAGGTGTATAATTGAAAAATAAATTTAGGAATTTTCTTTTAACAACCGTTTAAGAGTTTCATAGTATGAAAATATGTTCAACATTATTTTGCAAATAAAACGGTTTTTCTTTTTAAATTGATTTTTTAATGCAATTTAGGTTTCATAACCTTACATTACGAAGAAAGAATGTTAATTAGAAAGTTAACTCTAAATCTATACAACAACTAAATTTATGCTAAAAACTTAATTTGCAAATTGCATTAAAAAATCAAACTAAAAAAATTAAAAAAAACCTAAAAAAATGTACAAAAGAAATCATAGCTCCTTCAAAGAAAATTCGATAATTTTTCTCAAGTGCAAGTCAAACTCATTCTCACAAGAGAAAAAGTGGTTTATATGTCAAACTCATTCTCACAAGAGAAAAAGTGGTTTCATTCTCACAAGAGAAAAAGTGGTTTATTATTTGTAATATTTTTATATTTGAAATGTGTTGCTAGAGATTTTTACACGTTTGTTCTAGGCAAAAAAGCGACAAAAATTCTATTCAAATATAATTGCTGTATATTTCATTAGCTTGTGGTTTTAGTTAATATAATCTTATTTACTTGCAATGTATAATATTATAGTTGCGGAACTTGTTACTTATTAAAGTTGTTTTTCTACTTTTAAAGTGTGATATTTCTATATTTATAGAAATATCGCGGTGAATAATAATAGGTTCTTTAAAAAGTATAATAACAAATGTAAATCCTTTAAGACTTTTGAATATATTAAAAAATTTAAATATATTACATCAATTACTTATATTATGAACTTCGTGTAAAAATTTCAGATCGTTGTTCGAAAGAAAGAAATCAGCGCTGTAATTCGAAATGATATTTAATACAAAACAATTAAAAATATATAAAACTTTAACAAAATATAAAATCGGTAAAATTTCATTATTTTTTTTTATTAAATCTTTATTTAATATTCAAATTCATATCACATTTTATAAGCATATTAAGCAGCATATTGCGTTCTTATATTTTTTATGCATACGACTATATATAATAAATATATAATATATAAAATATAGTAATATTTATATTTTAGTAATATTACAAATATCTGTGTTCCATAAATGGATGGACATAAAGTATAAAACCTATGCATAATATGTCACACATCTGGTTATTGAAATTTAAAGATAAAAAACAGAGGGGACCGAAATGATAACAATTTCATCTTATTATATAAATATCAAGAATACGGAATATTTGCAATATTATATTCCATGTGACTTCTGATGGCCTGCTAACATTTCTTTATTATTATTATCAATATTCATATAAGATTATGATATTTAATTGCGGGAATTTTTAAAACACATTCAATATAGATAAAGTATATGCCATTTTTCGACCAATTTCACCCGAAGACTTCGGGTCTTCGGGTTGGTCACTAATTTCTTCGGGTTTGTCGAAATATATTGAAAATCTAATTGAAAACCTTATAAATGTTGATTCCGAAGCTTAAAATTAAAATGTTTGCAGGGATAGTTTTTATTTACAAATTCTGCAGGGATAATTGATTATTTTTATATTACTTTCCGGATCTAAAGTTGGCTAGGTAATAATATGAGTTGTCAATTTTGAAATTGAAGTTCATTTTGAAGTTGAACGTTCGTTTTGGAAGGCTTTATAAATTCAAAACATGTATCATGTAAGTGTAAGTAATAAAAATATAATCGATAATACAACATTTATTAAAACATCATAATTTTTTTATCCATTAAATTAGAATGTGGTACAAAGAAAATCAAAATAAAAGACAATCAGAGGAAAAAATTTCGCCAAAAAAGAACACATATTACTATGGAATATAAATAAAAAACGTGGAATATAAATGTTGGTTACTTAAAGAAAATGATTATGTTGGAAAATGTCGAATTTGTGGAATAAACTCTATAATAAAACATAAACCTCAGTAAAAACTCATGCTAATAGCATTAATCATAAACGGTTAGTAAGTGCACAAACTAGTAGTAACCTAGTGACTAACTTTATGACACCAGTTAATTCAAACGCGAATTTAAATGTAGCAATTGCTGAACTAGCATTTATCATTCTATTCGCCATCAACACAGTTACAACAGTACACACTTCGGAATAAAATTAAATTGTAAAATATTTAAGGATTCGTGTATTGCCCCAAAAATTATTTGTGACCGCACAAAAGCTTCTAGCTTGGCAGAAAATATTCTAGGTCCAAAAGCTTTTGAGCTAGTTTTAAATGACCTGCGAAATCCTAACCGATACTATTCAATTTCTTCTGATACATCCGATAAAGGAAACGTTAAAGTCTTTCCTTTAATCCTCACCTATTTTATTCCAGAAGAAGGCATAAGACATAAAATTTTAGATTTATATACAGATAGCTTTGAAGACTCCGAATCAATTACAAAAAAAATTCTAGATTGTCTGAAGGAAAAAAATCTATCGTTAGAAAATATGTGTTCTTTTTCCACCAGTCAACTATGGAAAGTCAAATTCCGTGTACCAGACACTGTGTCTTAAAAACAATAGTATCTTTTTTTAAAAACAATAGTATATTTTTTAAAGCTAACTGCAACTGCCATGTTATACATAACGCTGCATGACATGCCTGCAAATTAATGCAGTATGACATCGAGACATTAGTTAACAAAATATATGTGGAATTCTCAACTAGTACAGTATGCGTAAGGGAACTAAAATCGTGTTTTGATTATTTTAAAATGGAATATTCTGAAATTATGAATAGTGTTTCTACTAGGTGGCTAAGCCTATGACAAGCAGTAGATGGTCTTATATCTGTTTGGCCCGCAACTATACAGTATTTATAATAGCAGGGGAGGAAAATTGCGACCAACATATTTGGAAGTTCATAAAATCACAAGAACATGAATTGGAGGATGACTTAAATACACCATCAATTTCAGAAATGTATATTTATTTTACGTCACATTTTTTAAATTTTATGTGCACACCTTTATTGTTATGAGAAAATCCAAATGTTACGGCAACGGAATTGCATGATATAATGACATCCTTAAAAGTAAATTTAGAAAAACGGATTGTGGATCAATTCTTTGGTGCTACAGCACAAAAATGTTTACATAACCATAGAGCTTATGAACAAACGAAATTTGTTGCTTGTTGTACACAAATATATAGGCGAGCAATAGAATATATTTCTAAATTTTAGAGCTTTCAAGATAGTCCGTTTATATTTGGCATGTTTAAATCTAAAATATGAACTTACTTTCACCTTTTAAAATCTTTTGATGTCTTAAATTTAAAAGTTGAACAAGATAAAATATATTATTGCTATAAATCAAATCCTTCACAATGTTAGAGCAATTTCTGGAAATAAAAAAATGAAGTATTGCGGTTATGGGTCAAAATATTTTAGTCGACTGATGGAATTAATGAAATTACGTCCAAAGTTTTAAGCATTCCTGTAAGCAAGGCATTTATTGAAAGGATTTTTTCAATAATGAATTCCGTTTGGAGAAATGACAGAAATAAAATGGGAATAGCACTTATTAAAGCTGAACTATGCACAAGAGTAAACTTTAATATGAAATGCGAATATTTTCTTATGTACTTAAAATCACGAGAACAAAAAGACTTACTTCAATGTTCATTAAAAAGTACAAAATATAATTTTAATAATTAATGTTATTTAAGTTTATTATAGAAAGTTCCTATTTTTTTTATATGTATTATTATTTTTGAATAGAATAAATATATTTTGTTTTGTATTCATGTTTATTCATTATTATTAAATATTCTGGTCTTAATATAATTTCTTCGGGTCTGACAGGTTCCAGAGTTGGTAACCCTGATTATATGAAATGTTTGTATAATTATGATTATTAACATTAAAATAGTTAAGTTAAATAAGTTCAAATCAAATTATTGAAACAATAACAGATGAAAACTTAACTTATGGCTACATTTAATAAATGACTTATATGCTTATTTTCTTTTAACATATTCAGACAATATAGACAGTGTGGTTAAAAAATTGCCTGTGGTGGTATAAAAGCACTTTGGTCACTGAGGAACAGGCTGGTTAAGAACGTTCCTTCAGTGTTTGAACTTAAAATATATCTTAAATTAAAATTTGTAAGATTTAAGGTAGATGAACCACATTGGGTTTAAAGGCCGATGTTTAATAGCCTAAGTTTACAGTTAAGTTATTTGTATTCAAATTGAAAAAAGTATTATATCAGTTTTTCAGAAAATGTTGTTTTGCTAATAATTTTGCATTTGAAATGTATATATTTTTTTGCATTATTTAGAAGTGCTGTATTCCTATCTACAATTTCATCATGCATAGTTTATGATTAATAGACCGCTTTAAAAAATAGCCTTAAGTTGCAAAAAAGAAACTATAAATTAAATTAAAAAATAATGCAATTTTTCTGGTTGTTAATGCCACAACTCGTCCCCATAATAGTTGCCATAATATTATCAGTTATTTAAAAAGTAAATCATATTTAGAAGCTTAAAGTTTGAAGTAATTGTTAAAAAATTGTTTTTATAGCACTGATTTTAACAACTTTTTACACATTTTTCTGGTGTAAAAAAGCACATTAATTTCTGCTTTCCGCAACCTAAAAATGTATTCTAGGTGTAGTATACGAGGTATTCAAAATTTTGATTCACAATGCCTACGATCTGATCGACAACTGCAGTTTTAAAGTTGTCGATCAGATTGTAGGTATTACAAAATAAAAATGATATTACTTGGGTAGTTCTAAATTTTACATGTAAATTCGTCAAAAAAATTTACAACCAGGGTTTTTTTCTAATCCTAATTTTCTCACGAATATTAATGAAGAAGAGTATTTCAATAATACTGAAGTCTTAAATTATGCTTGAATTAAAATTTAAAAACGACATGTACTATATCTTTAGTAAAAATACTCGAGCTGGAGAATAAAAGACGGAGATGTTAAAAACAATTTGTTTAGAAATTATGGAAATATTTCTTAATGTATTAAATATCTATTACTATAGAATATTAAAAGATGAGTGGGTTCTACATTCAGAATGATTATTCATTGTTCTATTGTCGTGTATAATCAAAACCATATTTGGAATTTCTAAATTAATCAAGCTCAAATTTTTATTTATCATAATTTTATAAAAACGTTGATTGTAAACAATATTGATAGATTATTAATAAAGACGAGCAATATAATTAAAATATTTGGTTGTTGTGTTTAATACAATTAAGTTTTAAGAACGATATATTATGCAAACCAAAGTTAGCATATTATACAAGTACCCAAATTACATTAAGGGACATTATTATAAATCTATTGGCACACAACAAATCCAACCCCATCTTTGATTGTTAATACGCTTGTTATCAGCTTGTTCGGAGTATAATTCTTATATTTTATTATCGGTTATTATTTAATATTGTTTTACACCATGCTGAATTTTCATTTGTTAAAAATTTATAATATAAAAATTGATTTGGTATTACTTAATAATTAGAACTCATCACATATTTTACGTTTATTTATGACACAATTAAATTTCGGTTATTATTGAATATTGTTAATTAATAACCAAAATTAAATGTACACATTAAAGGTTATCTACGAAACCTAGCTTATTTACTAAACAATTAACTCATTTACAATTTTTTATGTAAAACGACGCAATGTTGTTTATACTTATATAGAAAAAAATATAAATATATGTCTACAAAAACAAAAATGAAAAAATAAATGTGAAAGTATATTATTATAGTTTATTCAGTGATATTTTTCCTTCTGTTAAGGATGTGGATTAAATTAGGTTATATAGCATAAGATTTCTCTAATGGTTAAAACTCCATTTGGTTAAATATTTTCCAGTGATTTTTTCCGAATGTATATAGCCTATATTCATAGTTTTTAATTATTTACTGAGTCCAGAAAGAGACCGAAATTCTGCAGTACAAGCAGTAATAACAAACCAATCCCTTCGTTAACCCCAAAATCATTTAGTGAAGCTTTGGCTTATTTACTAAACAATCTTAACGATCTTAATTTTCTGCACTTTATAAATACGTTTACGTTTTCGTCAAACACGGGCAGAAAATTATTACAACAAATACAGTTACAGTATTTCTATTAACATATTGGCTGCCGTGTGATTCACCGGTGGTTCACATTTTTTTAAATATGAGGCGGTGTGAACCACCGGTGGTATACTTGATTTCTTTGTAAGATCTTATTTAGGTTTGTAAAATAGGATCTTATTTGATAAAATTTTTAGTTTTATATCGTGGCAGTCACGTATAAGCACAGAGTTAAAGCTTTAATGTTACATTAAACAAATTGGTAATAATTTTAATTTGTATCAAGAAAAAAGTCAAACTTAGAATATGTATTTCATTAAAACTGAAATATATAGATTTCAGCACCCAAAAACACCCAAAATAAGATATCCATAAGTGTTTTTATACGAATAAAGCAATTATATAATAAATTAATTTTATTTGAAATAAAAAAGTGGATAAGGCTGCTTTTTATAATTAACGAAAATACGTGAACTTATTCATAAAAAAGAATAAAGGTTCGTACCTTTTATATTTTGCAGTCAACCTTCTGTTTGCTACATAACTGTAATAACAGTGTAACAAGTCATAACGTTAAAACGTGATAAAAATTCGAAATAATAGAAACACAGTTAAACACACTCTTGCAAAATAAAAAACTATTTTTGTATAATATTTATAATATATACATACATATGTACATCTGATCAGGATTTAAATTCATTTTTTGCTCCTGTAAAGTTAAAGTGTTTGAAGCTTTGTAGGAATATTTCCCCAAGTAAATTGTATTAAAATTTCATCGCAAAAATCTATACAGATAAAAAAATAAAACAAAATGCATAAACACTTTAAATTAAATTAAAGAGGTATTTTTTAAATTCTAAAGGTTAGATATAAGAAGAGGGTGTATTTTTTCTATTAGTGTATCTGCAAAACGATACTTATATGTCGATAAAAAGATATATAAAATCAAATGAGAATTAAACGGAAATAGGAGTCTTTGTTATTAAAATAAACAATGATGGGAATTATTAAAAAACATACTAAATAGACAGAAAGAAAATTACTAAACACTTATAATTCATAGGGATATAAGTTATATTTAAAATATATTAAGGAAAGTAAATCATCATAGTTCAACAGGGCGTCCTAAAAGAAGCAAACATGATATGTCGTTTTTAATGTAGTCCAGCAAAAGTTTGAATAATTTGCCGCAAATTTTATTGAGGTAACTAATTGATGAAAAATGTCATACGAAAAATGGTAAAATTATCATTGTGGTTGCTCTGATAATCTTATTACCATCAATTGAAAAAATAAGAATTTGTCTGAAGTAAAAATGTTCAACACTATTAAAAGAAGAGTTCCCAAATCCCATTTATGTGGCATATTTATTCATATTTTTGATAAATAAAATCTCTTTGTACTTATTCTACTTTTTAATGCCTATAATGGTGAATTATAAATTTTGGAGAATAATTATTATTTTAAATCCGAAGTAAAATCAACATTTTGGTAAGAAAATAATAAGAACGTTTTAAGTAATAATCTGGAGGAGTTTATAATTTTATGTAATTTGTGGGCCAAAAAATGTCATCTCTTGAAATATTCTCTAATTCTGTAAAGTGTGTTTATTGTTAACATATAATTATTAAAACACCTGTTGTTTAATATATACACCACTTCCGATGAGCAATCTAAATTTAACGACTGGCCCGCAAATGTTCTACAAAAATTTGTGTAGATTACAAAACTTTTAAAATGATAATAATTATTGTTATCAAAATCATAATGAAGTAAATAAATAAAAATAATTCGGTAATTGAATGTTTGAAATTTTAAATTTCAGACATGAGGTACAAAAAAAATTGAAAAAAAAAGTTGTTTTTTTTTAAAAAAAAATTTACTTTTAGTTGAACGTATAATAATAGTAAATTGTAAAAAATTATTTTCAGATTCGAAATTTGGTATGAAATATCCAAATGAATTGTTAAATATTAATTATAGAAAATCACATTAGCCGATATATTTTAAAAGTCAAAATTGATTTGGAACTTTAATATCGATTTCGGAGACGAGACCAAGTTATCATCATTAACACTTTTTGAATACATTTCAGCCAATTTGGTTTTCTGTAATTAATATTTAACACTTGATTAAGAGATTTCATTTTTTTACTATTTTTTTTAGTTTTTTTACTACTTTTTTTATTTTTGAGCTGATATATAGTGCGTATCTCTTTAGAAGTACTTATTTCAAAATAAAAAAAAAATTTAATTTTATCATATAATCTTTTTATCATAAACAGTACAATTCTTTTTCAGATCATTTTTATTAGTCTACAACACAATTTTTTTAAAAATATTATTTCTTTGAAATGTTGGCCGTAACTGCGCATATAACATGACCCTTCTGCAGATCCTTGTTAATTTTTTAACTTGTTAAAAGTTTCTTGTTAACCCTTTCAGCACGCCTTTTTGGTAATGTAGTTTAGTAAAAAACGATGACTAAATCATGTGTGATGCATATGCTCGTCCGTGATTGATCAATTGTTCAGGTAATTCTTGAAGGAAATCAATATAATGTCTTTTTATGTAGGATTTCTCTGAACAGAAAGTAAAATCGTAATTAATTTACTATGAATTTACATTTACTATGAATTTACATTTACTTATTATATATATATTTTATATACATATGGATCTATATCTATACACACCCAACCCTCTTTTTACACAGTAGATTCGTTCCAAAAAAAACCGTGTAAAAAAACCGTATAAAAAAGAGAGGTAAAAACGAGCTGTATATTGTCCTAAAAACCGTGCAAAAAAAGTATAATGTTAAAAACCAACGACAAACAAATTTTGTATAATGAAATACAAAATATAATTAATATAAACTTATAAAAACCACATAATTTTTTCATTGACCCATCACAATGTTAACACTTTTGAATACAATTACTTAATGCTGTAACTTAATTTTAAATAGACCAATATAAAATGCGACAATGCTGGGAACTTCCCCAATTATGTTTTATTTTTGTAACTACGTATACATATATGTATGCACAAAAATTATTTTGGACTTCGTGTTAGAATAAATAATTCGTGGGAAAAATAAACTATTTTTTTCTTTTTGTGGACCGTGTCATTTCAAAATCGTGTAAAAAAAGACCGTGTAAAAAGAGAGTTGGGTGGATAAATATATAAGTATATGTTGTCCTCTAGATATATTTTGTTTTAAATTCATAAAAATTATAATACACTGATTTTAAAAATATACGCCGATATATTATAGATATAATAATGTATATATGCAATTTAAAAAAATAAAATAGTACATATGTATGTACATACTTATATTCTGTATATTTCAAATTCTGTTTATTTCAGTTTTTTGTTAACAACATTGAATTATTTCTTCGATTTTGTATTAACAACATTGAATTATTTTGATACTCTAGATAGGAAGTAATATTAAATATAATTGATATTATCTAGAATACACTATATCTTTTTATATATGCAGAATACAACATATCTAAATATCACGGACTATAAAAAATAATCAGTATTTCTGAATTCATTTCACTATGGATTAAGCAATTTTGAATTTTATTATTCTATTATTGCTGAAAAATTTTACATATACAGAATAATATACAAATTATTCACAATAAATAAACCAATTTTTCATTGACATTTTAAAAAACAATATTCACCATTTATATTTTTAACAAGCGAATATTCACCATTTCGCTGAATAGCATTTGTATACTTGATTGTTATTTATTTTGAACAAATGTCAAAGTACTTGGTAGGTTTTTAATCTCAAAATTAAAAATCTAACAAGTACTTTGACAAAAGATTTACCGAATATTTTTTTATATTAATTTTCCTTGCTTTTTAATAACAAGAAATTGCTTACTAACTTTCTTCTTTTAACTCCATGTTTACAAGTAAAGTGACCTGCCAGTCAGTTAATTTTAATTCGAAACAAACTAAATGCAGACTTTACTAGCAGACAGTAAGTTTACTAGCAGACAGTAAGACATTTGAAGCAAGTGACAGCAATAGTGCCAGTATATAAATTCCGGTTTAAATTTAATAAATAATAAATTACTGAACAAACAACTAGTTAAATTTATGGAATTATTATTTGCTTATTTTAATACTAAAATTTTGAACATTAACATATATATTACATAATTCTTGTATTATATTATATCATATATCTGTACTAGCTTTATAATGTATAAAAAAGCTATTTAAACCACAATAAATAATAAAAATTCTTATCAAAATGAGAGTCACTTCTTGTCATTCCTTTGAAATATCATTACCGGTTTTGTTAATGTATGTGGTATATAAAAATGAATTTTGTTTTCAATTTTGATATGAATTTAAAAATATTATAATATTGAAGGTATATATTTTATTTAATTTAAGAATTTGAGAGTATTTTAAAAAAATGAAATACTTGAAACTAGGAAATATTAAACAATTTTTACCTAAATTGATTGAGACAAAAATCACAATTTGGAATTGCTTTTGATTTTATTATGAAAAATTAATCTTTTACGATAGTTTTACTACAACTATGCTGTCATATAAATATTATGTTGTGATATAAATAATTAATTACCTTAATTAATTAATTAAGGTAATTAATTATTTATATCAATGTTGGGACTGTTTCTTAAACGATATTTATATCTTAACTTAAACGATATTTATATCATCTTCAACGATATTTATATCTGTTGATAATTCTTTCACTCAACTATTTCACCCTGGGGGTCGGGACTGGGATTCTACAGAGTAGGCATTACAGTGTATGTATGCTGCAACTGTCGATGTTCTTGGTCAAGTGCTTGTGTTACCTCCCCGTGGTGGCCCCTGGAAGTGTATTCGTATGGATACAAACCAAATTCACAAGTGCGACATCAAGGATTTCAAAGATGGATACTTCTGATCTTTCAGACTTATCTCCACGGAATCCGAGAAATACACTCAAGCCAAGGTAGGCAAGATAACCGTGCCGAGGGCTGCAAGGTGTATAAAGGTGATCTCGTTAACGGTCTCCTTGGGGTACCTGGCGTCCCCCCATTGTAACTAGCCTTGCATATGTACGGGAGCTCTGCATATGTCGACCTCCTTTCTCGCCACAATCGTGGGAACAAAATATGAACCGAAACAAAAAACATATTAAACCAACAGAACAAATCAACTCATCTTCGAAGGATGAGTTACGTGCCTCCAGTCAGGAGTCTACTGTCAGCGTTATTGTCAGTACCAGTCATAGTACACGGACACTAACTAAATTAAAACATAGTGCGCCAAAGCCAGCAGGTTCTAAGGGTAGCGGAAGTAGTACCAGCCGTGGTACCTCCTTCACTGCCAAAAAAGCGCATAGACGCCTCGGATCTACTATCAAGAAAGTTCATTCTGGGCAAGATCGCTCATAATGAAGCTATTGTAAATGAAAGAGATGCGGACAACAAAATAAGATACACCGATGTTGTGCGCAGGTACGAGTTGCATAACACTGAGAAGGTTCTAGCTAAAAGGGACAGATCTCAAGATGAGATCAGTCCCGGTGCACATACACCAAAGGTGCCTCCAGCGAACATTGATAGTAGCGCAAGGACACATAGGAACTACAACGAGGTTGTAAAAGACAACCTTTGTGTTGCAGTCACGGACGAAAAAGCCAGCCAAGTATAGGCCGATTTGTGGATAAAACTAGAAGCGAATCTATCAGGAATAGTTATGGAGCACATTCTAGAAGGTACTGGGGGGTCGCTCCCCTACTTTGATTCATCCGACGTGGTCAGAGGCTACAGGATCATCAAATGCGAAGATCAGTCTCTTTGGATTTTCTTAGCAGCAGCGTAGCTAAGATTAGCAAAGTGTGGCAGGAAGCCAAGATTGGTCTAATCCCAGCTAATGAAATCCCGAGACGACCCAGACCCCGCATTTGGTTGCCAAGGATGGAGATTAGCGAGAAAAAGCTTCTCGAGTGCCTCCGTCTCCATAACCCGACCGTTCTGATGTCAGACTGGTCGGTGATAGTGAAGGAGAAATCCAGTGACATTCAGAAGAATAGCATGTCATTTGTCCTTCTAATAAATGAGGATAGTCTTGCTCCCTTGGAGAAATTGGACAAAAAATTAAGATTTGGCATACGTCATGCCAAACTGAAATTTTTTAAATCAAATTGTCCGGACATAGACGATCTGGTGGAAGCAAGCGAGCGGCTTGTAGATATGTCTCTAGGCATGGAGACGTCTACAGCCGTTGACACAAACGAGGGCGATGCTGGTAGTGCAGATTAACCTAAAGCACTCGCAGTGCGCCTCGGATAATCTTCTGGTCCTCCATGTCGAGGAGGACCTCGACATCGCCCTTATTCAAGAGCCATGGGTCAATGCCTCCAGGATAAGAGGGTTGAACAACAGCAATTACAACCTGTTCTACAAGACTGTAGACACAACAATAGGTAAGCCCAGAACTTGTATTCTGGTTAAAAAACATAGTAATGCACATCTCTGTTCTAATTTCAGCTATGGAGATTTGACAGTTGTCAAACTAGAGATGGGTAGTAATGTCCACATGTACATAAGTTCCGTGTATATGGCACATGATGAACCGGCACCACCGACACGATTTCAGCAGATGGTACAGGCCACAGGTGGCAAGCTGATTGTTGGTTGTGACGCCAACGTAAGACATACCCTGTGGGGTAGCTCGGACATAAACGATCGAGGTGAGTCACTTTTTGATTTTACTTTAAATACTAACCTACCTATATGCAATAGAGGTTGCACTCCCACATTCACATTGCCTAGCTCGGCCAGATTTCCTGGCTGGCAAGACGTGTTAGACATTACCTGTATAGGTAATGATGAAGGCTTCAAAATTGAAAATTGGAGAGTATCTGAGGAAAGATCTTTCTCTGATCACAGCTGGATACTTTTCTATATTAAAATTAAATCAGATAACACCAAGCCCTATAGAAACCGAAAGTCTACTAACTGGAAGATATTCAGTGCAGTAGCTAGGAAAAAACTATCGGTTATAGCGAACACAGATATCGTAAGTGTGAATGAGTTAGAGAGTAGGAGTGACACATTCACGAAGGCCCTGGAGGTTTCTTATAAGGTGTCATGTCCAGTAAAACATAGCAAAAAATCATTCCCAGTGTGGTGGAACGATAATATATCCGCCTTAAGGAAAGAGGCCAGAGATGGCTACAACATCGGTTACACACAGAATAGCTGGCAACTCTACAAAGATAACCTAAGGGAATACAAGAAATCAATCCGGCTACCTAAACGCAGTCATGGCAGGATTACTGTAATTCCATTGAAAATACATGGGACTCTGCCAGACTTAGCAGAATCCTTGCTAAGGAGCACTCTAATCCATCCTTCCTTAAAACCACCGGGGGGACGTGGACTGAATCATCTACTGAAACCCTAGACCTGCTAGCGCGTACTCACTTCCCTGGGTGTGTGGAGACCACCAAAGATATCAACCAGGTGGTTGATCTGGGGGTTCCTAATCACTCGGAATTGAGAAGCTCGTTTACATCAGAAGGAAAGATTGTCTGGGCGATCGATAACTTCTCACAATATAAAGTGGCAGGTACAGATGGTATCTTTTCGAAAATGCAACGAAAAACCTAGTTGTTCCCATAATTGTCATGCTGTTCAAAGGCAGCCTTATGTTAGGACACATTCCCCTGTCGTGGAGGCGGGCGAAGGTTGTTTTTATACCTAAGGCTGGCAAAAGAACACAAGAACCCGCAAAGGACTTCAGACCGATAAGTCTAACTTCCTTTATGTTGAAAACTCTCGAACGATTACTCGAGATAGAAATCAGCAAAACACTGGTGAGAACTCCTCTGTGTAAGTACCAGCATGCATATTGTCAGGGTAAGTCAACGGAAACCGTTCTAAACGAAGTCGTGCGGACCGTGGAGCTATCTTTACGATATAAAGAATACACATTTGCCACCTTTGTAGACATAGAAGGCACTTTCAATAACATTCACATTGCAGCTATATAGGAATCACTGGAAGAAGTGGGTGTGGAAACAACACTCAGCCAGTGGATTGTAAATACGCTGCAATCAAGAGAAATCCAGGCGGAACTGGGTGTTTACAAAATTACCAGAATAGTATGCAGAGGCACACCTTAAGGGGGTGTGTTATCTCCACTACTATGGCTAATAATAATGAATAAAATATTAACCGAACTTCGTGAAGAAGGAATCAAAGCCGTAGAATATTGGTAAGAAATTCGAAGTTAAGTTTCCTTCAAGGAATGATTGGAAACGAAGTAACTCCCTGAGTGGAATTGACACTGTACTCTTCACTGACGGGTCTAAGATGGACTATGGTGTTGGTGCGGGTGTCTAATCAGCAGTTAACCTATTAAAGTTGTCACGTACGGACACAGCCAGATCAATAGCTGTGCTTACGGGACACTGGCCAATTGGAGAACATCCGGTCAGACTGCGTATACCATCTAATGTATTCTGCCGCAGCTGCAGAGAGCAGAATGCGGCAGTGACCATTACACACTTTCTCTGTGAATGTCCAGCACTGGCCAGGGCCAGGAGGGAAGTACTGGGCAGTCACCAATTTACCGGAACTAGCAATCTGGTGGCTAAGCAACCTGCAGAATTGGTAAGGTTCTTAAATGCCAAGAAGTGGATCTAAAAAACATTCAACTAGCTTTATGGTCACAGTAGTGGTTGCAAATCGGTGCTAACGCGCTAAGTGGGGTCATCGCCTGGACTGGCGGTGATCCGCCACTTAAACCAACCAACCAACCATTTCACCCTACCACATATTAGTACTACCTTTCTAACGTAAATACAGCCAGTGCTGCTGATGAAAATTCAAGCAATGTTATACATATAAGCAAGCTGTAACTAGAACAGAGGTTCATTGAAAGTTGTGAATTTTTCCAGTGTAGTATATTAATCTACACTTGAATTTGAACTAAACCTACTAATAATGTGGGACTAAACCTAAAGACAGAATGTCCCCAAAGATAATAATGAATATAGTTAAATAGTAATTGTATCGACATTACGGTGCCGATGTTTAACAGCCGATAGCCTACTTGGAATATACCCTGCTTCTTTAAATTATATTTTCCAGTTTGGCAACCAAACTGTTTGTTGCAGAATTATGCTGGATAGGATTTTTTGGTCAGAGAATTTTCAACAAGACTACAACTACTAAAAACATGAGTCATTTTTTATAATTTTAGAGGTAAAGTAGCAAATTTTTATTAAATGTACATTAGTGTTCAGGCTTTTTTAAATAACTAAACAACATTGTTAGTAGATGAAAATTGACAATACTGGTGGACAAATGATGGAAAAATTTAGTTGGTAATAAAAATTATTTTTAGTATTAATACTCTACGAGAATGGTTCTCATAAATTTTTCTGATTACAAAATGATTTAATTCTGAGTTCAAACTTTTATTTGAAAAACATTTTTTTTTACACAATATGCATACACAAAATAAATAAAAGTAAAACATATTTGTGGTTACCGTATGATTATATGGTAACTACTTTTATATTGTTTTTTGTTTAATAAAACACCACCATGTAAATTTAATATTATTTATTAAAAACTTCAATTTATCTATTTCAATTATAAACTATAAATTTTACTTTACTGTTCACTACTTGACTTATTGAGCATCCATAACTGACTATATTTTTGGACGAGATTACCATGATCTTATATTGAGTAATCGTTATCATTTTTGATAAATAAGATAACAGTTGTTATCATTATTTGAGAGCGAGTTTTGATCTCTCCACAATTGCAATTGGTAGATTGCGATCATTCGATATTATGCATTGTTGTAAATATATAATATATAAATATATAATGTATGAATATATAATATATAAATATATAATATCGGTCGTTACTATATATTTACATTAAGTATATAGCAATATTTATTTAGGGTGAAGGTGGACAATATTGTACAGCTTGACAATATTGTACCCCAACAGTACTCCCCCTCTGGATCGGAAACTGGTTATTTTCTAATGCTGTTTTTATTCATAATAAATTAGAGAATAGCTAGTTTCCGAAGCTGATGGACTTCGTCTCGAAAGCTGGTTTTAGTCTGTCGATGTTTATGCTTTGGTTCTTGCCATTTACGTCGATTATAAAAGTTTTTCGATGTTTTCTTATTATTTTAAAAGGTCCGGTATATGGGTTGGTAAGTGGTCCTCTGACTTTATCTACGCGTATAAAAACATGCGAACATGTTTCCAGAGATTTTGGGACGAAAATATCATTTTGTTTGTTTTCTCTTGGAGACATTGGGATAATTTGTCTCATATTTTCGCGGAGATTCGTTATGAATTGTGGATCGTCAGGTTTGGCCCGTGATTTTGATATAAAAAATTCGCCTGGAACCACTATTGTTTGTCCGTATACTAACTCCGCTGGGGTACAATCCAGGTCCTCCTTTAGTGAGCTTCTAATGCCTATGAGGACGGTTGGGAGTTCGGAGCTCCAATGGATGGCATTGCAGCGTGCTTTAATTGCCACTTTTAATTGTCTATGGAAGCGTTCCACCATGCCGTTGGCTTTTGGATTGTACGCGGTTGTACGGATTCTGTGAAAGCCTATGAGTGTACTTAATTCTCTGAACAATTTTGATTCGAATTGTACGTCTTGGTCTGTGGTTACAACTGAAGGGATTCGAATCTCGTGACGTAGTTTTGATAAAGTGTCGTGGCTACTGTCAGTGCTGTCATGTCTTTCATGGGATAACCTTCGGGCCAACGGGTGAATCGGTCGACTACAGTTAATATGTACAAGTATCCGTCTGAAATCGGAAGTGGTCCGACGATGTCCACGTGGATATGTTCAAACCTACCGCTAGGAGTATTAAATTTACCTGAAGGAGATTTGATATGACTACTTACCTTTGCACGTTTGCATCCCAGGCACGATTTTGCCCAGTAGCCTACGTCAATGTTCATTTGTGGCCAAAAGTATTTTGAAGCCACGAGTTTTCGTGTTGCTCGCACGCCGGGGTGTGCTAAGCCGTGAAGACTATCAAACATTTTCTGTCTCAGTATTTTTGGAACCAAGGGGCGATGTTGATCGTTTGATACGTTGCACCAAACTTTTTCGCCGCAGTCTGGTAATTTAATTAGTTTCAACTGCATTTTCGACTCCTTAGATGGATTTTGAGTCAACGTTTTAAGTTCATCGTCTTGGTTTTGAAGTGTTGGTAAGTCTTTTAATGTCATTGCTGACAGTTCACGCTCTTGTTCGTTGTATCGCGAAAGGCAGTCGCTCACTACGTTGTGCTTGCCTTTTATGTGTCGTATGTCATTTGTGAATTGCGCTATGTAGTCTAGATGACGTAATTGTCGTGGACTACGTTCTGACTTGGAAGTTATAGCAGTACAAAGAGGTTTGTGGTCAGTGAAAATTGAAAACTCTCTACCTTCGACAAAATATCTGAAGTGTTTAATGGCTAGGTATATGGCTAGTAGCTCCCTGTCGAATGCTGAATACTTAGATTCAGTAGGCGAAAGTTTTTTTGAAAAAAATCCTAGGGTTCCCATCGCTCTTTGTTGTACTGTTGAAGTACGGCTCCAACAACTGTGTCAGTCGCGTCGGTCGTTATGTTATATTTTGTTTGCTCCAGCGGATGGGCGAATAGTGTGGCAGTGGCGAGAGAGTTTTTAACTTCGTTAAATTTGACGTTGCAATTTTCAGGCCACGAAAAATGCTTTTTATTTTTTCCTTTTTTAATTAGGGTTGCCAGGTGGACATGAATCGGACCTAAAGATTCCGGTAGTCGTGGTATGAAGCGATGGTAATAATTAATCATGCCGACAAATCTCTGTATTTGTCTGATTGTTGTTCCGGGAAATTCTTTATGGCATCTACCTTGTCCTGTGAAGAGAGAATGCCATTTTCCGAAATATTGTGGCTTAAGAAGTTCAGTGATTTTACACCAAACACGCATTTTGACGTTTTGATGTTAATACCAAATTCGGCCAGGCGCGTGAACAGCAGTCTTAGGTGCTGTTTATGTTCTTCTTCTGATTTACTGGCTACCAGTATATCATCGTTGTAACAGAATAGGAAATCTAGGCCGCGAGTTACTTCGTTTAGGAACCTTTGGAAGGTCTGAGCTGAATTTCTTAGTCCGTAGGGCATATGAGTGAATTCATATAGTCCGAATGGGGTGGTGATCGCGGTCTTGTTCACGTCCTCCTCCGCCATAGGGATTTGGTGATATGCGCGCACCAAATCTAATTTGGAAAAGATTTTGCATCCGGCTAATTGTGTCGTAAAACTCTGAATATGTGTACCTGTCGGGAACAGTAATGGCATTTAAACGACGGAAGTCGCCGCACGGACGCCAGTCATTCTCTTTCTTTTTTACTATGTGCAAGGGTGATGCAAATCTTGAGTTCGAAGGACGACAGATGCCTAAATCTACCATGTGTTGAAATTCTAGGCTCGCGACTTTGAATTTCTCGGCGTCTAAATGTCGAGGTTTTTCCGATAGTACTATACCTTGCGTTTCGATGTAATGTCGGACATTGTGTTTTACCGGGTGGTTGTAGTTAGGTAATTCTGTGATTGAAGGGAATTCTTTCAGAATATAACCATATTCACTTTGGATGCTGAAAATCTTTGGAGTAGGTGTACATACGTTGGAGATTATTGCGTTAACTTGCAATGAGGTGGAATTGTCAATGAGTCGTTTATTTTTCAAGTCGATCAGTAAATTGTGTTTTTCTAGAAAGTCCGCTCAGATAATCGGTTTGTCTACTGCTGAACAAATGTGTAAATGAACGCCTTAAATGAACGCCAGATAATCGGTTTGTCTTGTATGAACAAATGTGTATGAACGCCTTAACCCGAGATTTAATTTAAGAAGTTTGGTTCCGAAAGTTGGTATTTCGGTACCATTGGCGGCGGATAGTGAACATACCGGATCCTTGTTTCCGTGGGGAAATAACTTATACGGGACTACTGAAATTTCAGCGCCAGAATCGACTAAAAATTGTAGCAAACTTTCTTTATCTCGTATGAAAAGACGGCGTGTTTTAATTACTCCACTGTTAGTCGCGTTAACAGTGGGCTGTATTAGTTTAAATCGTTGTCTCTGTCTTGTAAGTGCATGGTAGTCAATATCAAGGTTGGTTAGGAGTTTCTTTATTTCGCTTATTTCCTGTGTGTGCTTCTGTTCCGTTGGTGTTAATGTCGATGAAGATTTTGTTCGATTAGAAGTGTAGGAACATGACGTTTTTGCAATTGTGCTAGAAGGTAATGAAACTTCCCAGATTTTATCTGCTTTGGGCAAAATTTCATCGGTCGGTTTATCAGCCCATGCAGCAACCGAGGTACGTAAGGCGTGAGGTAGGCGTTTTAGCCAGATTCGTTTGATCAGTTCCTTATCAATAAGATCAGAGTCACCTACTTGGTTGAATAACAATCTGAAAAATTCCGATGGACTTTGGTCACCCATTTCGTTTAGTGTGGAAAGTAAATTGTCTAGTCTTTTTTCTTTAGACATGCTGTGTCTATCTATTAAAGCTTTTTTTAGATTGTCGTATCTGGGAACGGTAGCATCAGTATTTTTTAAAATATCTATAACAGACAATGCGGCAGCGCAGCAAGCGTATAATTGAACTTGTCGTCAGGGTTTTTATCGAAAAATGGAGCCAATTTAATGCGCGTTATGGTAATTATGTCTGATTTTATTACATGTTCATCAGTGTTTTGCATTTTGATTAATTTAAAAGTCAATATAGAGAAATTGAAAATATCGTACGAAAAACTTTTATAAAATTACCAAAAATGTTTGTTCGAAAAGGTAACTAAAAGTGAAATTATTCTTTAGATCAATTTGATTGAAACTATTATTTATTTTATTTCTTATGGTTACCGTCTACTACTAGGTCACCCTACAATTCGTTATTTTTTTTTATACTTTTTTTTTATTTTTTTTTTTTAAATGTAGGGTAAATCTGGACACCTTGTATATTGATATATATATATTTATTATACCGATTTGTGTTGTTTTTTTTTTTAAATTTATATACCGAGTCAATTATATATGCTCTATAATAAATATTATAATACTATGTATGTATATAGAAAAAAATTTAGTATAATAATAATGAAAAAAAAATATTTATTACAATATTTGTGTTGTTTGATTTATTTAATTTATATTTTAAAAAATTGTTATTCTAATATTTTGTTTTACTGATTGTTTTTAAATTATTTTGTTGAAAATTTGAATTATGTTAAATTTTTAATTTCAATTTTGGTAATATAAAATTTTTTCTTTTTAGAATGAATGTTATCAAAATTTTAATTTAATTGTAAAATTTTATTTGAAATAAATTTTTATTTGTATTTATTCATTTGTTTTAGGGTTACCAGTTGTAACTATTTATTTTATTTAAAAAAATTAAAGAAAACTATATTAGTTTTTGTTATTAATGATTATTCATATAATCTGCATTCAGAAAAATTTATTTTAATGTTAATTTTAGTAACAGCTTCTCTATTTTTTTATTAAATGAACAATTCTATTTTAAACTTTATAAGTATAATTTATTATATTTTTTTTTATATTTCGTTAATATATAATTAAAATATAGATATAAAAATGTGGTACTTAAGGTTTTTTTTTTTTTTATTGTTTGTGTGATGTTCTAGATCTAGGTGAATCGTGAATCTTAGCTGAGGACACGTGGTTGGTTTACGGCAATCTCTGCTGACGTGATTCTTTCTGATGAAGCTTTTGTTGCTGATGATCTTGATGTATATTGTTGATTGTTATTTTGTGGCGTCGATTTTATGTAATCGTGTTGATTGATTTCTTTCTTTTATTTTCCTTTAAATTTACAGGAAAATTTTCTGAAAATTTTTCGAAAGAAGTTTTCGGGAAATTTTGCACCAGCACAATAATTTTTTTTGTTACTAGCACCTCAGATTTTTGTCTTATGTTTTTTATTTTATATGTACTAAAACTTATATAATGATCGCTATGATTTTTTTTTTTTTTCTCTGTTTTTAAAAAAATTTTTTTTAATTTTAATTTAAATTGCAAGTGTAATTTTTAAATTAATTATTTGACGAAAGTTTTTATATTAATTGCGAAAAAATTTTTAAATTAATATAGTTTTTATATTTAGGTTTAGGTTTTTTTTTTTTTTAAAGAAACGGTTCAATATTCTCGGGGTCACCAATGTGGTTACCGTATGATTATATGGTAACTACTTTTATATTGTTTTTTGTTTAATAAAACACCACCATGTAAATTTAATATTATTTATTAAAAACTTCAATTTATCTATTTCAATTATAAACTATAATTTTTACTTTACTGTTCACTACTTGACTTATTGAGCATCGATAACTGACTATATTTTTGGACGAGATTACCATGATCTTATATTGAGTAATCGTTATCATTTTTGATAAATAAGATAACAGTTGTTATCATTATTTGAGAGCGAGTTTTGATCTCTCCACAATTGCAATTGGTAGATTGCGATCATTCGATATTATGCATTGTTGTAAATATATAATATATAAATATATAATGTATGAATATATAATATATAAATATATAATATCGTTCGATACTATATATTTACATTAAGTATATAGCAATATTTATTTAGGGTGAAGGTGGACAATATTGTACAGCTTGACAATATTGTACCCCAACATATTTCTTTTGTCGTCTTAATTCAGTATTAGTTACCATTTTGTGAGCAAACACGTCATTGTGTTTTCAATTTTGTTTAGTTGGGCCAATTTTGTTTAATGCTTTTTGAAGAAAATCATAAATTCGTATGAAACCAAAAAAAGACATATTTTTCAACTTAAAAAAACAACAAAAATTACTTTTAATAAAAATATTTTTTTATACTGCTGATTTGCATAAATACACGACAGTAGTCCCGGATTTGGTAGTGTGTTCACCTATGGTAACTATTTTTATTTTGTTTTTTGTTTAATAAAACACCACCATGTAAATTTAATATTATTTATTAAAAACTTCAATTTATCTATTTCAATTATAAACTATAAATTTTACTTTACTGTTCACTACTTGACTTATTGAGCATCCATAACTGACTATATTTTTGGACGAGATTACCATGATCTTATATTGAGTAATCGTTATCATTTTTGATAAATAAGATAACAGTTGTTATCATTATTTGAGAGCGAGTTTTGATCTCTCCACAATTGCAATTGGTAGATTGCGATCATTCGATATTATGCATTGTTGTAAATATATAATATATAAATATATAATGTATGAATATATAATATATAAATATATAATATCGGTCGTTACTATATATTTACATTAAGTATATAGCAATATTTATTTAGGGTGAAGGTGGACAATATTGTACAGCTTGACAATATTGTACCCCAACAGTACTCCCCCTCTGGATCGGAAACTGGTTATTTTCTAATGCTGTTTTTATTCATAATAAATTAGAGAATAGCTAGTTTCCGAAGCTGATGGACTTCGTCTCGAAAGCTGGTTTTAGTCTGTCGATGTTTATGCTTTGGTTCTTGCCGTTTACGTCGATTATAAAAGTTTTTCGATGTTTTCTTATTATTTTAAAAGGTCCGGTATATGGGTTGGTAAGTGGTCCTCTGACTTTATCTACGCGTATAAAAACATGCGAACATGTTTCCAGAGATTTTGGGACGAAAATATCATTTTGTTTGTTTTCTCTTGGAGACATTGGGATAATTTGTCTCATATTTTCGCGGAGATTCGTTATGAATTGTGGATCGTCAGGTTTGGCCCGTGATTTTGATATAAAAAATTCGCCTGGAACCACTATTGTTTGTCCGTATACTAACTCCGCTGGGGTACAATCCAGGTCCTCCTTTAGTGAGCTTCTAATGCCTATGAGGACGGTTGGGAGTTCGGAGCTCCAATGGATGGCATTGCAGCGTGCTTTAATTGCCACTTTTAATTGTCTATGGAAGCGTTCCACCATGCCGTTGGCTTTTGGATTGTACGCGGTTGTACGGATTCTGTGAAAGCCTATGAGTGTACTTAATTCTCTGAACAATTTTGATTCGAATTGTACGTCTTGGTCTGTGGTTACAACTGAAGGGATTCGAATCTCGTGACGTAGTTTTGATAAAGTGTCGTGGCTACTGTCAGTGCTGTCATGTCTTTCATGGGATAACCTTCGGGCCAACGGGTGAATCGGTCGACTACAGTTAATATGTACAAGTATCCGTCTGAAATCGGAAGTGGTCCGACGATGTCCACGTGGATATGTTCAAACCTACCGCTAGGAGTATTAAATTTACCTGAAGGAGATTTGATATGACTACTTACCTTTGCACGTTTGCATCCCAGGCACGATTTTGCCCAGTAGCCTACGTCAATGTTCATTTGTGGCCAAAAGTATTTTGAAGCCACGAGTTTTCGTGTTGCTCGCACGCCGGGGTGTGCTAAGCCGTGAAGACTATCAAACATTTTCTGTCTCAGTATTTTTGGAACCAAGGGGCGATGTTGATCGTTTGATACGTTGCACCAAACTTTTTCGCCGCAGTCTGGTAATTTAATTAGTTTCAACTGCATTTTCGACTCCTTAGATGGATTTTGAGTCAACGTTTTAAGTTCATCGTCTTGGTTTTGAAGTGTTGGTAAGTCTTTTAATGTCATTGCTGACAGTTCACGCTCTTGTTCGTTGTATCGCGAAAGGCAGTCGCTCACTACGTTGTGCTTGCCTTTTATGTGTCGTATGTCATTTGTGAATTGCGCTATGTAGTCTAGATGACGTAATTGTCGTGGACTACGTTCTGACTTGGAAGTTATAGCAGTACAAAGAGGTTTGTGGTCAGTGAAAATTGAAAACTCTCTACCTTCGACAAAATATCTGAAGTGTTTAATGGCTAGGTATATGGCTAGTAGCTCCCTGTCGAATGCTGAATACTTAGATTCAGTAGGCGAAAGTTTTTTTGAAAAAAATCCTAGGGTTCCCATCGCTCTTTGTTGTACTGTTGAAGTACGGCTCCAACAACTGTGTCAGTCGCGTCGGTCGTTATGTTATATTTTGTTTGCTCCAGCGGATGGGCGAATAGTGTGGCAGTGGCGAGAGAGTTTTTAACTTCGTTAAATTTGACGTTGCAATTTTCAGGCCACGAAAAATGCTTTTTATTTTTTCCTTTTTTAATTAGGGTTGCCAGGTGGACATGAATCGGACCTAAAGATTCCGGTAGTCGTGGTATGAAGCGATGGTAATAATTAATCATGCCGACAAATCTCTGTATTTGTCTGATTGTTGTTCCGGGAAATTCTTTATGGCATCTACCTTGTCCTGTGAAGAGAGAATGCCATTTTCCGAAATATTGTGGCTTAAGAAGTTCAGTGATTTTACACCAAACACGCATTTTGACGTTTTGATGTTAATACCAAATTCGGCCAGGCGCGTGAACAGCAGTCTTAGGTGCTGTTTATGTTCTTCTTCTGATTTACTGGCTACCAGTATATCATCGTTGTAACAGAATAGGAAATCTAGGCCGCGAGTTACTTCGTTTAGGAACCTTTGGAAGGTCTGAGCTGAATTTCTTAGTCCGTAGGGCATATGAGTGAATTCATATAGTCCGAATGGGGTGGTGATCGCGGTCTTGTTCACGTCCTCCTCCGCCATAGGGATTTGGTGATATGCGCGCACCAAATCTAATTTGGAAAAGATTTTGCATCCGGCTAATTGTGTCGTAAAACTCTGAATATGTGTACCTGTCGGGAACAGTAATGGCATTTAAACGACGGAAGTCGCCGCACGGACGCCAGTCATTCTCTTTCTTTTTTACTATGTGCAAGGGTGATGCAAATCTTGAGTTCGAAGGACGACAGATGCCTAAATCTACCATGTGTTGAAATTCTAGGCTCGCGACTTTGAATTTCTCGGCGTCTAAATGTCGAGGTTTTTCCGATAGTACTATACCTTGCGTTTCGATGTAATGTCGGACATTGTGTTTTACCGGGTGGTTGTAGTTAGGTAATTCTGTGATTGAAGGGAATTCTTTCAGAATATAACCATATTCACTTTGGATGCTGAAAATCTTTGGAGTAGGTGTACATACGTTGGAGATTATTGCGTTAACTTGCAATGAGGTGGAATTGTCAATGAGTCGTTTATTTTTCAAGTCGATCAGTAAATTGTGTTTTTCTAGAAAGTCCGCTCAGATAATCGGTTTGTCTACTGCTGAACAAATGTGTAAATGAACGCCTTAAATGAACGCCAGATAATCGGTTTGTCTAGTATGAACAAATGTGTATGAACGCCTTAACCCGAGATTTAATTTAAGAAGTTTGGTTCCGAAAGTTGGTATTTCGGTACCATTGGCGGCGGATAGTGAACATACCGGATCCTTGTTTCCGTGGGGAAATAACTTATACGGGACTACTGAAATTTCAGCGCCAGAATCGACTAAAAATTGTAGCAAACTTTCTTTATCTCGTATGAAAAGACGGCGTGTTTTAATTACTCCACTGTTAGTCGCGTTAACAGTGGGCTGTATTAGTTTAAATCGTTGTCTCTGTCTTGTAAGTGCATGGTAGTCAATATCAAGGTTGGTTAGGAGTTTCTTTATTTCGCTTATTTCCTGTGTGTGCTTCTGTTCCGTTGGTGTTAATGTCGATGAAGATTTTGTTCGATTAGAAGTGTAGGAACATGACGTTTTTGCAATTGTGCTAGAAGGTAATGAAACTTCCCAGATTTTATCTGCTTTGGGCAAAATTTCATCGGTCGGTTTATCAGCCCATGCAGCAACCGAGGTACGTAAGGCGTGAGGTAGGCGTTTTAGCCAGATTCGTTTGATCAGTTCCTTATCAATAAGATCAGAGTCACCTACTTGGTTGAATAACAATCTGAAAAATTCCGGTGGACTTTGGTCACCCATTTCGTTTAGTGTGGAAAGTAAATTGTCTAGTCTTTTTTCTTTAGACATGCTGTGTCTATCTATTAAAGCTTTTTTTAGATTGTCGTATCTGGGAACGGTAGCATCAGTATTTTTTAAAATATCTATAACAGACAATGCGGCAGCGCAGCAAGCGTATAATTGAACTTGTCGTCAGGGTTTTTATCGAAAAATGGAGCCAATTTAATGCGCGTTATGGTAATTATGTCTGATTTTATTACATGTTCATCAGTGTTTTGCATTTTGATTAATTTAAAAGTCAATATAGAGAAATTGAAAATATCGTACGAAAAACTTTTATAAAATTACCAAAAATGTTTGTTCGAAAAGGTAACTAAAAGTGAAATTATTCTTTAGATCAATTTGATTGAAACTATTATTTATTTTATTTCTTATGGTTACCGTCTACTACTAGGTCACCCTACAATTCGTTATTTTTTTTTATACTTTTTTTTTATTTTTTTTTTTTAAATGTAGGGTAAATCTGGACACCTTGTATATTGATATATATATATTTATTATACCGATTTGTGTTGTTTTTTTTTTTAAATTTATATACCGAGTCAATTATATATGCTCTATAATAAATATTATAATACTATGTATGTATATAGAAAAAAATTTAGTATAATAATAATGAAAAAAAAATATTTATTACAATATTTGTGTTGTTTGATTTATTTAATTTATATTTTAAAAAATTGTTATTCTAATATTTTGTTTTACTGATTGTTTTTAAATTATTTTGTTGAAAATTTGAATTATGTTAAATTTTTAATTTCAATTTTGGTAATATAAAATTTTTTCTTTTTAGAATGAATGTTATCAAAATTTTAATTTAATTGTAAAATTTTATTTGAAATAAATTTTTATTTGTATTTATTCATTTGTTTTAGGGTTACCAGTTGTAACTATTTATTTTATTTAAAAAAATTAAAGAAAACTATATTAGTTTTTGTTATTAATGATTATTCATATAATCTGCATTCAGAAAAATTTATTTTAATGTTAATTTTAGTAACAGCTTCTCTATTTTTTTATTAAATGAACAATTCTATTTTAAACTTTATAAGTATAATTTATTATATTTTTTTTTATATTTCGTTAATATATAATTAAAATATAGATATAAAAATGTGGTACTTAAGGTTTTTTTTTTTTTTATTGTTTGTGTGATGTTCTAGATCTAGGTGAATCGTGAATCTTAGCTGAGGACACGTGGTTGGTTTACGGCAATCTCTGCTGACGTGATTCTTTCTGATGAAGCTTTTGTTGCTGATGATCTTGATGTATATTGTTGATTGTTATTTTGTGGCGTCGATTTTATGTAATCGTGTTGATTGATTTCTTTCTTTTATTTTCCTTTAAATTTACAGGAAAATTTTCTGAAAATTTTTCGAAAGAAGTTTTCGGGAAATTTTGCACCAGCACAATAATTTTTTTTGTTACTAGCACCTCAGATTTTTGTCTTATGTTTTTTATTTTATATGTACTAAAACTTATATAATGATCGCTATGATTTTTTTTTTTTCTCTGTTTTTAAAAAAATTTTTTTTAATTTTAATTTAAATTGCAAGTGTAATTTTTAAATTAATTATTTGACGAAAGTTTTTATATTAATTGCGAAAAATTTTTTAAATTAATATAGTTTTTATATTTAGGTTTAGGTTTTTTTTTTTTAAAGAAACGGTTCAATATTCTCGGGGTCACCAATGTGGTTACCGTATGATTATATGGTAACTACTTTTATATTGTTTTTTGTTTAATAAAACACCACCATGTAAATTTAATATTATTTATTAAAAACTTCAATTTATCTATTTCAATTATAAACTATAATTTTTACTTTACTGTTCACTACTTGACTTATTGAGCATCGATAACTGACTATATTTTTGGACGAGATTACCATGATCTTATATTGAGTAATCGTTATCATTTTTGATAAATAAGATAACAGTTGTTATCATTATTTGAGAGCGAGTTTTGATCTCTCCACAATTGCAATTGGTAGATTGCGATCATTCGATATTATGCATTGTTGTAAATATATAATATATAAATATATAATGTATGAATATATAATATATAAATATATAATATCGTTCGATACTATATATTTACATTAAGTATATAGCAATATTTATTTAGGGTGAAGGTGGACAATATTGTACAGCTTGACAATATTGTACCCCAACATATTTCTTTTGTCGTCTTAATTCAGTATTAGTTACCATTTTGTGAGCAAACACGTCATTGTGTTTTCAATTTTGTTTAGTTGGGCCAATTTTGTTTAATGCTTTTTGAAGAAAATCATAAATTCGTATGAAACCAAAAAAAGACATATTTTTCAACTTAAAAAAACAACAAAAATTACTTTTAATAAAAATATTTTTTTATACTGCTGATTTGCATAAATACACGACAGTAGTCCCGGATTTGGTAGTGTGTTCCACGCCAAAGATAATGTGACAGATAATTCGCATTAGATAATTCGCATTATTAATAAGCCGTTGCCATAATTCCAGAAATAATATTTAGTTATCATGTTTTTAAAATCCATACGGTGTTTTCCCCACGTAATATGATTTTATCCCAAAGTGCAACTTGATTTAATTCGTTATCTTTTGTCTGATATTCAGTAGTTAAATACAAAAATAATTGTGGTCTGCTATGTAGGTCGCCTCCTAGTGGTGCAGACTGGGTAATGCTAAAAGATCTACAATTGGCAGGGGGCATCAAGCCGAACAGCTTCCTGTCGGCTCCGTATCCTGTCAAGATTGAGGGGATTAAAGTCGAACAGCTTGCTGTCGGCTCCGTATCCTGTCTAGGTGTTTGGCGGATGTGAAGGGGGGAACTCAAACCGAACAACCTGCTGTCATCATAATATTCTGTACTAATGTGGTTTCTCTTTGACAGTAAAAATTCAATTCTTTGTTGATTATTAACACCAATAAACTACATACATATTTTGAATGAATAATTTTAAATATATTCATTGCTGTTAGTGTTGTAACATCACAAAACTATATATAATTACTCACTAATGAACTTTCAAAACTATATATAATTACTCACTAATTACTCACCAATTACATAATTACACACCAATTACATAATTACTCACCTATACTAATAAGGAAAATCAGTTCCATATTTCTTTAAGCAGAGCAAATTTTTGTTCAATTCCAAAGAAAAACAACATTTGTATGTACTTCGGGAATTATTATTATTCATTTTTATATTTAGAAAAAATGGTTCGTAATAGCTTTTAATCATGTTCGTAACTTCGAAATTTCGTTCGTAAAGTGGGGATCTCCTGAATATATATTTAGCTATTGCTTTTGCCGCATAAATTTGGCCGGCGCCAAATCTTTTCGCGCCCCATACACTTTTCAAACATGCCGCCCTAAAAAAAAGGTGGTTTTCCTTAAAGAATCCGTTTCCACATCAACCATGACGCAGTATATGCAATTCATTAGTTTTACAAAGGTGTCCGACGTATGTATAATCATCAAAAATATATATTTAAAAAATAAATAAATAGATTAAATATTCGTACTAGTTCAGCATACGAATTTCTATAACAAATATAAATAAATATATATACATTCAATAAAAAATATTTGTATAAAAAGCACAAAGTTCACGAGTGCATTTAAATACATAAACAATATAAACATTTTGCAATATATAATTTTTAATTAATTAACATTTACTTTGCATGCTTTAAGTTTTGCAAAAACTTCTATCAAGTCAGTATAATCCCAGTTGCTCCGAAAATCACTTTCTATAGTTATTCTAGCTAAATCCATCAGTCTTTCTTGGCTAGTATATTTGATTTAGCTAGTATATGTTACTACGTAAATAATTTTTAAAAATTTTTAAGTGCTACACTAGATTTGGTAATATAGAGTTTAATTTCTTTTTAAATATAAAATCTAAAGATTCTATAGAGCTTAAAAAAGTTTCAATTTCGTGTAATTTTAATACTTCTAATCCTACTATATCGTAATGTCCATTGAAAGTTAAATGCTCGTTCTCTAACACATTGAGATCGTTCGCTAACACATTGAGCAGCTCCAACGATTTGGAAATAAAATTCAACTTTAACACATTTAAAGTTCAGGGGTTTAAGATTTTCGGAAAAATTTAGTTGCTTGTATATCTTTTGGACTTAACTTTCTAATGACAATTATTTAAGTTTCTAACTAGAAGATTATTAAATCCAAAAACTGAACTTCGAAACTTAATTTAAAAGAAATCTTAACAAAACTTTAAAAAGAAATCATAAAAAAACTTTTAAAAAATCTAAGAACCCTAGCACAAAAAGGAATATACAACACAAGCTGTATATAAGTACAAAAACTAGTATATTTTGTTCTACTGAATTTTCAGCATTTAGTGCCTTTATTGTGTCGTCATCAGCATGCAGGAGTTCTTTCCTTTTGAACTATGAACACTTATTCTGTGCAACAGTTCAACCAGAAAAATATTTTTGTGTATACACAAGAAAATTGTATATGAAAATATAAAAGAAAATATATTTTCAGGTATAGGTCTGAATTTTTTTTATATAAAAAAATTCAGACTATACTGTAGCACAAAAGTTCATAAAGTTAGTATCATACCATCGCGAAATGAAATTTTCCACGCTCGTGAAAGCTATCGTGAAAAAGTTGTGAACAAGTTTTATGGAGAAGAAAACATTAAGAAGTATTGGAAAAGTATAAAAAAGCACATTGACGATTTTTTTAGAATCGAACAACCAACCAAAATAATCGAATGTCAAAATTCTGCCGTGAAATAATGTTTTGAACATTATTTCACTAGGGAAAAATTTTTACTCTGAAAAATTTTCTTAACTTTTAAGTAAATTATTTCACGATGGAACAGCGTATCATAAAATGAAATCGTGAGCGTAATTTTTCACGATATGTTAAATTTTGTATGAAAATTTAATTTCACGACGGATAGCAGACCAAGCTTAAGGAAAACAAAAATAGCAATAGACCCCTTCCATTTGTTATATGAAAAATCCTCGCGTCTTTTATTCTGTGCTACCACAAAATTTTCATATGCAGTAAAACAAAACCACAAAGTTGTGCAACGCCAGTTGAAGCTGATGACGTTGTAGGAGTCATGTAGTTAACTAATAATATTGTAGTGTAACGTAACTACAGGTAGAAGCGCCTGTTAAGCAAGTAACGGCCGGAATCGTGACTAACGTTTGTGGTTGTCGCTTATAATTTTATAATATAATGTCGAAAATGACATGCGAATGCGGCTTGCACTTTGGTTATATTTTCATCTTTTTTATCGAACCACCAAGCAAGCAACATCATATTAATCGGGTTATCGTTATTGGATTATTGTTTTTAGATAAAATTTTGATTGATCAGCGGAACAAGGTATTCTTTTGTAGCAAATTATTATTTATCATAGTATAATCATGTTCCTATATATTTTAGTTAGTTAAGAGTTAAAAAGTGTGAAGCAATGGTGTGATACTAACCTTTATGAACTTTTGTGCTACAATATAGTCTGATTTTTTTTTTATATTAGTTTCCTATATATTTTCATATACAATTTTCATGTGTGTACACAAAAATATTTTTCTGGTTGAACTGTTGCACAGAATAAAAAGACTTTGCATGCGAGGAGTTCTTTCCTTTTTAATTATGAACACTGTTTAAATTTTTTGTTGGACTGTTCACCCAATAAAATTACTGTGCATGCGGCAGGGGTTTCTTATTGAAAATTACTCTATAATAGTATGCAGTTTACTATTATGTAATTGAAAAATTAGGAAATAAAATTTACTCAAATAATTAAATTACCTTCTTGTTTTTTTTTTTACCCTTTTGGCGCCCTAAAATTTTAGCGCCCTGGCAAGCTGTTCACACTGTTTTATGGGAGGGCCGGCCCTGAGAGAAAGCTATTGTCTGGTATTTGGTTCAAATGAAATATTTCATTCGTGTGTGTGTTTTGTTTGTCCCATAGTTTGGTATTACTTTTACCTTGTTATTATTGGGTCCAATTAATTCACCGAATGCGTTTGACATATTTTTTAACTGTCGGTCAATATACCCATTTTTTTAAATTTTATATATTTATTAGTTTTTTTTAGATATTTACTAATTATTTGCTTTTATATTATGACGTCTCGCTGCGATTCAAAGAACTGTTGTGAAAACAGAAATTATAATTTATTTACAAATTCGGGTATCTGTGTTAGGATTTTTCACCCAAATATTACACAACCTTCAAGTGATTTCTTTTTACATAATAACAATTATTTTTTTTTTCTTCTGCTAATATTTTCATTTTTTGAACTGATTTCAGCACTTTCTTTTGTGCTGGATCTGGACCATGAGAATGGTCATTAAAGCGCCCCACAAGATCTTCACCACGAACTTTAATTTTTGCCTTGCACTCAGCCTTATTACGCCTTTTTTCACATTCAAATGAGACAACCCCATTAGCCAAATTTTTCTGCTTCACATATACATAACCTTCAAAAATTACTTTTTCCTTGCCTCTATTTGATTTTACGAATTCCATGTTTAATTTTAATGGTTAGTCTTTAGTCTTTAATATTTTTTTTTTTTTTTAAATCACTCCTAAGTCACATTTATCCACTCGAAATAGTATGTTATACTGATTAAAAAATATTTTCATTCCTAAAAAATTATATCATTTTAAGTTATCTAAAAAAACTGAACTTCAAAAAATAAAAAAAAATATTACCTTAAAACTAACAAACAAAATATTATCTAAAAAAATCAATTCAAAAATAGGTTTTAAAAACAAATAAAATACCAAGAACTTAATAGCTTCCTTACTTAAAATATTAAAAATATAACCTAAGTAATAAAAAAACTCATTTTGTTTTTTTGTTTTTTTAAATCAGCCTCTTAATATGAAATTAATTTACTATCGCTAAATACACACAAGTACCTCTGATTTTCAATCCTGAAATTAAAAATCTACTTATTGGAAATTCCGAAAAATTTAATAATTAAGTATCAGGAATCAGGCAATTAAAAAGTAAAATTGTATTACATTACTTTAACGTTTAACTTATTAAACAATAAAATTTCAAAAAAACCCATGAATGAATATTACGAGTTTTATTAATGATATTTTAAGTAACGAATCATTTAAAAGTAATCTCGAAAAATCTAATAATGAAGTATCAGTAATCAGGCAAAAATAACCTGGAAAATAACTTATTCATTCATAAATAACTTTAACTAAATGTTTGAGAGTATTTTAACTATTTAAAAGAATGAATAATGAAATAATTCAAATTAAATATTTTTTGGGGAGTGGGTTATTTTCCGGGGGGTTATTGTCCGGGGGGTTATTGTCCGCGGGGGTAAATGTCCGGGGGTAAATGTCCGGGGTAAATGTCCGGGGGGAAATGTCCTAGAAGCGTTCCAGTAAATAAAAATATGCGTAAAACGAAATCCGTATTAGTTAGTATAAGTTCGTATTAAAAGTATATAGATGAATATCTAAAATTTTCGTTAAACGAATCCCTCTTTTCATAAAAAAATTAAAACAATTATTTAATAAGAAAATAAAAGAATATATGTTTATTCATTTTAAAAAGAAAAGAAAATTAAAATTTTTTTTCATAAATTAAAAGAAACAAAATTGCATATATGTAATAAAATGTTATATTTAATCTGATGTGTCGCATGAGCTGTCATCTGATAACGTTCATCTTCTGAACTATCAGCTATCAGTTTTTGAAAAATACGAAATTAATGATGTTTCCTTTGCAGATTTTTTTTGATTTTTGTATAATTCCCTGTAGCAAACAAGTGAATTTTCTATTTCTCTGGAAACCTTAGCACTTGTTGCACTTGTTCCTGTAGAATTATCATTTTCAGAAAATATATCTATTGCTTCCTGGATAAGAGAAATCCTTTGACATTTTTTGTGTTGTCAAAACACGAGAACATTCATATTTCTTTGAGCTTGCAGAATTTTCCGAATCACTGCATCCTTCAAGAACTGATATTAATTCTTCATTTAAAACGTCTTCCTCGTAACATTCAAGAAGTTTTGATACATCTCCACAGTCTACTTCATCCATCCCGACTTCATGTGCAATAGCAATAATTTCATTTTGAATTTCTTGAATGTTTGGTAGGGGAGCGTAATAACCAAAGTCATGAATGTACTACCCCATTCATAGTTGCGTTTGTTACTTCATCCCAAGATTTTATAATGTTACCAACAGCATTCTTTATATTAAATTGCTTCCAAAAATCTGAGATTGTTGCCTGGTGGGGACCATCAATATATTTAATAAGATTCTTGAACACTCTACCCAAATACTAAGCCATAAAATTAGGAATTACACCCTGGTCCATTGGCTGCAGCAAAGAAGTCGTATTTGGTGGAAAGAATATCACTTCCATGTGGTCAGGCACGTTAGTTAGTTTATGGTGCATTGTCAATTATTAGCAATGTCTTTTTTGAAATATTTTGCTCGTAATTAAATTTGGTCACAGATTTTAAGAAAACATTATTTAGCCAATTTTCAAAAAGATGTGCTGTCATCCAGCCCTTTTTATTTGACCGCCAGATAACATCAAGTTTTGTTTTATTACATCCTTTGAAGGCTCGTGGATTCTCGGAATGAAAAACAAGCATGGGCATCAACTTATTATCGCCGGCAGCATTCCCTCCAAACAAAATAGTAATACCATCTTTTGCAGCCTTAAATCCAGACGGAAACTTTTCTTCTTTTGCAATAAAAGTTTTAGATGGCATTCGTTTCCAAAATAGGCCCGTTTCGTCTACATTATATACTTGCTGTGGGGTATACCTACCTTCTTCTACCATTTTTCTAAATTATTCAGGATACTTTTCGGCTGCCCCAAAGTCCGGACTTGCTGCTTCGCCGGAGCGTTCTATATTGTGCAATGAATGCCGTTTCTTAAAACGATCAAACCAACCTTTGCTGGCTAAAAATTGTTCAGACTTAGAACGTTCTCCTTTTTTCATTATTAAGTACTGGTGAAGGCTCTTGGCTTTTTCTTGGATAATACTTCTGCTTACTGCAATATTTCGTTGACATTGATGATCTATCCACACACTAAGTATGCACGTAAAAGTGTGCATGTAAAATAGGTAATACATATGCAGAAGATGCACACTTCTGCTTATGTATTAGCTATTTTATTTATCAATATATTCTGTATTAATATGGTTTCTATTTGACACAAAAAATTCAATTTTTTTATTGATTATCAACACCAATAAAACTACATACATATTTTGAATGTATAATTGCTGTTTGTGTTGTAACATCAGAGCTGAACTTTCAAAACTATATAATTACTTACTCACTAATTACTTACCAATTACATAATTACACACCAATTAGATAATTACTCACCAATACTAATAAGGAAAATTAGTTGCATGTTTCTTTGAACAGAGCAAATTTTTGTTCAATTCCAAGGAAAAATAGCGTTTGTATGTACTTCGGGAGTTATTATTATTAATTTTTATATTTAGACAAAATTGTTCGTAATAGCGAATTCCCCAATCCTTTAACGAATTTCGGTACTTTTTAATCATGTTCGTAACTTCGAAATTTCGTTCATAAAGCGGGGATTTCCTGTATATATATTTAGCTATTACTTTTGCCGCATAAATTATGAACTTTTTGCCTAGCGTTTTGAGTCCTAGAGAGAAGGCAGGGCCGGCGGCAATCTTTTCGCGCCCCATACACTTTTCAAAAATGCTGCCCTAAAAAAAAGGTGGTTTGCCTTAAAGAATCCGTTTCCACATCAACCATGAGGCAGTATATGCAATTCATTTGTTTTTCAAAGGTGTTCGACGTATGTATAATCCTCAAAAATATATATTTAAAAAATAAATAAATATATATACATGTATTCAATAAAAAATATTTGTATAAAAAGCACAAAGTTCACGCGTGCATTTAAATACATAAATAATATAAACATTTTGCAATATATAATTTTTAATTAATTAAAATTTACTTTGCATGCTTTAAGTTTTGCAAAAACTTCTATCAAGTCAGTATAATCCCAGTTGCTCCGAAAATCACTTTCTATAGTTATTCTAGGTAAATCCATCAGTCTTTCTTGACTAGTATATTTGATTTAGCTAGTATATGTTACTACGTAAATAATTTTTAAAAATTTTTAAGTGCTACACTAGATTTGGTAATATAGAGTTTAATTTCTTTTTAAATATAAAATCTAAAGATTTTATAGAGCTTAAAAAAGTTTGAATTTCGTCTAATTTTAATACTTCTAATCCTACTATATCGTAATGTCAATTGAAAGTTAAATGCTCGTTCTCTAACACATTGGGATCGTTCGCTAACACATCGAGCAGCCCCAAATCCAATCAACGATTTGGAAATAAAATTCAGCTTTAACACATTTAAAGTTCAGGGTTTAAGATTTTCGGAAAAATTTAGTTGCTTGTATATCTTTTGGACTTAACTTTCTAATTACAATTATTTAAGTTTCTAACTAGAAGATTATTAAATCCAAAAACTGAACTTCGAAACTTAATTTAAAAGAAATCTTAACAAAACTTTAAAAAGAAATCTTAAAAAAACTTTTAAAAAATCTAAGAACCCTAGCACAAAAAGGAATATACAACACAAGCTGTATATAAGTACAAAAACTAGTATATTTTGTTCTACTGAATTTTCAGCATTTAGTGCCTTTATCGTGTCGTCATCAGCTTCAACTGGCGTTGCACAACTTTGTGGTTTTGTTTTACTGCATATGAAAATTTTGTGGTAGCACAGAATAAAAGACGCGAGGATTTTTCATATATCAAATGGAAGGGGTCTTTATTGTATTTTTGTTTTCCTTAAGCTTGGTCTGCTATCCGTCGTGAAATGAAATTTTCATACAAAATTTAACATATCGTGAAAAATTACGCTCACGATTTCATTTTATGGTACGCTGTTCCATCGTGAAATAATTTACTTAAAAGTTAAGAAAATTTTTCAGAGTAAAAATTTTTCCCTAGTGAAATAATGTTCAAAACATTATTTCACGGCAGAATTTTGACATTCGATTATTTTGGTTGGTTGTTCGATTCTAAAAAAATCGTCAATGTGCTTTTTTATACTTTTCCAATACTTCTTATTGTTTTCTTCTCCATAAAACTTGTTCACAACTTTTTCACGATAGCTTTCACGAGCGTGGAAAATTTCATTTCGCGATGGTATGATACTAACTTTATGAACTTTTGTGCTACAGTATAGTCTGAATTTTTTTATATAAAAAAAATTCAGACCTATACCTGAAAATATATTTTCTTTTATATTTTCATATACAATTTTCTTGTGTATACACAAAAATATTTTTCTGGTTGAACTGTTGCACAGAATAAGTGTTCATAGTTCAAAAGGAAAGAACTCCTGCATGCGAGGAGTTCTTTCCTTTTGAACTATGAACACTTATTCTGTGCAACAGTTCAACTAGAAAAATATTTTTGTGTATACACAAGAAAATTGTATATGAAAATATAAAGGAATATATTTTCAGGTATAGGTCTGAATTTTTTTTATATAAAAAAAATTCAGACTATACTGTAGCACAAAAGCTCATAAAGGTTAGTATCATACCATCGCGAAATGAAATTTTCCACGCTCGTGAAAGCTATCGTGAAAAAGTTGTGAAAAAGTTTTATGGAGAAGAAAACATTAAGAAGTATTGGAAAAGTATAAAAAAGCACATTGACGATTTTTTTAGAATCGAACAACCAACAAAATAATCGAATGTCAAAATTCTGCCGTGAAATAATGTTTTGAACATTATTTTACTAGGGAAAAATTTTTACTCTGAAAAATTTTCTTAACTTTTAAGTAAATTATTTCACGATGGAACAGCGTACCATAAAATGAAATCATGAGCGTAATTTTTCACGATATGTTAAATTTTGTATGAAAATTTCATTTCACGACGGATAGCAGACCAAGCTTAAGGAAAACAAAAATAGCAATAAAGACCCCTTCCATTTGTTATATGAAAAATCCTCGCGTCTTTTATTCTGTGCTACCACAAAATTTTCATATGCAGTAAAACAAAACCACAAAGTTGTGCAACGCCAGTTGAAGCTGATGACGTTGTAGGAGTCATGTAGTTAACTAATAATATTGTAGTGTAACGTAACTACAGGTAGAAGCGCCTGTTAAGCAAGTAACGGCCGGAATCGTGACTAACGTTTGTGGTTGTCGCTTATAATTTTATAATATAATGTCGAAAATGACATGCGAATGCGGCTTGCACTTTGGTTATATTTTCAGCTTTTTTATCGAACCACCGAGCAAGCAACATCATATTAATCGGGTTATCGTTATTGGATTATTGTTTTTAGATAAAATTTTGATTGATCAGCGGAACAAGGTATTCTTTTGTAGCAAATTATTATTTATCATAGTATAATCATGTTCCTATATATTTTAGTTAGTTAAGAGTTAAAAAGTGTGAAGCAATAAAAATCATAGAGTTCGTGAATCCAAAATTGTTTCATTTTTAGAAAAACAACGAAAACACTCCACAATTGGTGACCCCGACGTGATCCACGGGTTACATTTGGAGCACCGGTAGCTGTGAGCAACTTTATAGATCATCGATTGGAAAATATAACCAAAGGATTTCAACAATTGGACGTAATCGTTGGACTTGGAACCACGTGAACAAAATTTCAAGATAGTAAGTAATACTATAAGTGAAACTAACCTAAAAAAACGAGGAAAAAAAACTTGGTTACATACAAATCAACAATCAACTTATTTTTTTTTGGATTCACTAACACGTGCTTTATACCTTTTTAATAAAACACTAGCAATTAGTATCGAAACATTTCTAATTACTTTTTTTTTTTTTTATATAAAATTTTTTTAAAATTTATTAATAATTAATAATAAAAGTGTTCCCAGTTAAATTTTCTATTAAAATATATTCAAACTGGTTCACTATCTAGCACTTAATTAATATATTGGATAATAATTTTGAATAATAATTAGTAAAATAATATAAGGGTAATAATTACAATTTGAATTTAAATTTTTATACTTTCTAAACAAACCACTTTGTAAAGCGAATACAAAGAGTACCTTGTTCAGAGTAAATATAGATTTTAACAGATACATATATATATATATAAAGGTATACATATACCAATATACAATTCAATAAGATATTTATTTTTAAAACTTTGGATGAGGCGATTGCCCAACACCCTTAATGTAGCATTGGTAGGTTCAAATCTCACAGATTCAAACGCGTTAATAACGATGGCTGACAGGATCTGGGATACATTAAATAAAGAATCTGTTGAGGCTATTCATACCCAACGTAATACGGTAACATCCAACGTCACGCCATCTCCTGATCCAATTACAGCTCTATGTGCTGGGGTTAGTGAATTATGTCAACAAATGCACGCCATGAAACAAGAAATCAGTGAATTAAAGCAATACAGTAATAATAACCATGATAATACCTTTCGTGGTAGATCACGCCAGCGAACTTTTCACGACATCGTAATTTCAGTCGTAGCAATTCTAGAGGACCACCTAAACAACATGAGCATTGCTGGTTTCACTATAAATTTGGTTCGAAAGCTACAAAATGTCGTCAGCCTTGTAGTTTTAAAAATAATGCGACGAATGTAACAACCGACCACTCATCAAAAAACTATTAGATACTGCTGAAGATGCGGCGTTCAGCAGCCCCGTCATCTCACGCCGCCTTTTTATATACGACGATTTAAATAAATTAAATTTTCTAATTGATACCGGCGCTGATATTTCCGTTTTACCACGATCTCGTTTTACAAATACACCAATAGATGATTTACCACGTTTAACAGCATCGAACGGTTCGGCTATCTCAACATACGGTGAAAAATTGATAAAAGTCAATTTATGCTTGCGTAGGGAATTCCATCACATATTTACAATTGCCAACGTAACCCGACCGATAATCGGAGCTGATTTCCTACAGAAATTTGGTTTATTGGTAGACTTAGCTAGGCGACAGCTATACGACAAAGAAACTACATTATCGGCAAAAGCAACAGTGGGAAACGCTATCGAGCCAACCGTAAAAATTTACAGCATTCAGCAGGAGCGCGTTCTAAATGTATTAAAAAAATACCCTACGTTGACACAAAATCCAAGATATGATCAACCGGTCAATCATTCCGTAGTACATTACATCGAAACGTCTGGAAGATCTCCGTTTTCACGCCCAAGACGTCTCGACCCGGCACGCTATAAAGCCGCAAAGGACAAATTTAGAAATATGGTCGATTTAGGTATTTGTCGCCCATCACAGGCGGCGTCACCGCTTCATATGGTGGAAAAGCGGGATAAAGATTGGATTCTATGCGGAGATTATAGGCGTTTAAATGCCATTACAGTACCCGATCGCTATCCTATTCCACATATACAGGATTTCAGTATGAAGTTGGCAGATTGCACGATATTTTCTAAAATCGATTTGGTACGAGCATACAACCAAATTCCAGTCGCGGAAGAAGATATCCATAAGACGGCAATTACAACGCCGTTTGGGCTGGTTGAATTCCGTAGAATGCCGTTCGGACTACGAAATGCTGCGCAAACATTTCAGCGTTTTATGAATCAAGTTTGTTCTTATTTAGATTTCGCATTTGTATATATAGATGACATCTTAGTTGCCAGTAAAACGGAGGATCAACATATTCAAGAATTGGATATATTATTCAAAAGATTAACAGAATATGGACTGACAATTAAACCATCGAAATGCGTTTTCGGAGTTTCTACACTCGATTTTTTGTCACACGAAATTACGGCACCAGGAATAAGACCAACAAGCGATAGGGTTTCGGTAATTAAAAATTTTCCAGTTCCGAATAGCATTCGGAAAATTCAGCGATTTCTTGGAATTGTAAATTATTACCATGTAAATTATTACCATAGAGATTTTGGCTCCAATTCATTCTCACTTAGTGAAATTAACGAATCGAAAGCGATCAAAAACAAAAATTGAATTTTCTTGGCCCGAAGAATGTCAATCGCGTTTCGAATAGGCAAAATCGGAATTATCAAAAGCTACATTACTGGTGCTTCCATTAGATAACGTAAAATTCAGTTTAACGACGGATGCGTCCAATACCGCAGTGGGCGCCGTTTTGCAACAATGCGTAGAAAACGTGTGGCAACCCTTAGCGTTTTTTTCGAAGAAGTTGACGCCTACTGAAATTCGATATTCAGCCTTCGACAGGGAGTTACTAGCAATTTATTTGGCGATTAAGCATTTTAGATATTTTCTGACAGGTAGAGAGTTCACGATATATACGGACCACAAACCGCTGATATACGCGAAAGAAGTCCGAGACAGTCGCATCATTTGGATTTTATAGCACAATTCTCAACCGACATTCAGCACGTGAAGAGGAAAGACAACATAGTCGCGGACGCTTTATCCCGGTTATAAGATTCCCCGCTGGATGAAATTGACAATACAATACGTTCCGTTTTCGACGCACAGGAAGTTGACATTGAGCTGAAACACATGATTCAAAAGAAATCGATGTCTTATAAATTAGAAAATATAACTATTCCAGGAACTAACGTGAATCTGTGGTGCGAAGTTTCATCGAATAAGAACCGTCCTTACGTCCCGGCGACGCACCGTCGCGTTATATTTGAAAAATTACACAGTATCACCCATCCTGGAATTAGAGGCCGTAGGAAGTTATTAGCAGATCGTTATTTTTGGCCTTCGATGAATCGAGATATATCAATGTGGAGTCGTGAATGTGTGCCATGTCAACGATCAAAAACTAACCGACATACGAGGGCGCCACTAGCGAAATTTGACCTACCCAGTAACAGATTCGAACATATCCACATCGATATAGTTGGACCACTACCGCCATCGGATAATAAGCGTTACGTGGTAACGGTAATATATAGGTACACCCGCTGGCCCGAAGCGTATCCGATTAGCGATATTTTAGCAGAAACATGTGCAAGAACCTTGGTAAATGAATTTATTTTACGTTTTGGGGTACCTAGCAGATTAACAACGGATCGTGGTAGTCAGTTCGAATCACGGCTGTTTCAGGAATTGACGAAACTCCTTGGTGTACATAGAATACGAACGAGTTCGTATCATCCACAAGCTAACGGACTCGTCGAACGATTACATCGAACATTGAAAACATCAATAATTGCTCGTGGAAAAACAAAATGGTCCGAAGACTTACCAATCATATTACTAGGTTTGCGTTGCGCCGTAAAACAGGACCTTGGTTGTACACCAGCGGAACTGGTATACGCAACAAATTTAGTAATACCGGGTGACTTAGTAATGAACGTTCCAGATAGCGAAATAACGCCAGGCCAATTCGTGGAGAGATTAAGAGAAAGTTTACGTAATCTCCGTCCGACGCCAACAAGAAGTGACCAGAAAGAAATATACATTCCAAAGGATTTAGCGAAATGTGAATTTGTATTTGTTAGAGTCGATAAAGTCCGACCCCTTTAATACCTTGAACGGGCCCTCGTACCGCTCCGTACGAGGGCCCGTTCAGGGTATTAAAGCGTTTGAGAAAAATTTTTATTATTAAAAGAAATAACAAAAATGAATCAGTATCGATCGATCGAGCAAAACCAGCTTTTGTAGCAGAAAATATCGACGTCGAAAAAAAAGTGAGGTTTAAGAAAAAAACCAACAAAGCCGATTAAAATAGCATATAGCTATGTTACAACGTTTGTAAAGTGCACCGATTAATAATATTTTAAATATGTTAGAGCACTTCGCTGGAAAGGGGGTGATGTAGGAGTCATGTAGTTAACTAATAATATTGTAGTGTAACGTAACTACAGGTAGAAGCGCCTGTTAAGCAAGTAACGGCCGGAATCATGACTAACGTTTGTGGTTGTCGCTTATAATTTTATAATATAATGTCGAAAATGACATGCGAATGCGGCTTGCACTTTGGTTATATTTTCATCTTTTTTATCGAACCACCGAGCAAGCAACATCATATTAATCGGGTTATCGTTATTGGATTATTGTTTTTAGATAAAATTTTGATTGATCAGCGGAACAAGGTATTCTTTTGTAGCAAATTATTATTTATCATAGTATAATCATGTTCCTATATATTTTAGTTAGTTAAGAGTTAAAAAGTGTGAAGCAATAAAAATCATAGAGTTCGTGAATCCAAAATTGTTTCATTTTTAGAAAAACAACGAAAACACTCCACAACGTCACGATAAAGGCACTGAAATGCTGAAAATTCAGTAGAACAAAACATACTAGTTTTTGTAATTATATACAGCTTGTGTTGTGTATTCCCTTTTGTGCTAGGGTGCTTCGATTTTTTAAAAGTTTTTTTAAGATTTCTTTTTAAAGTTTTGTTAAGATTTCTTTTAAATTAAGTTTGGAAGTTCAGTTTTTGGATTTAATAATCTTATAATTAGAAATTTAAATAATTGTAATTAGAAAGTTAAGTCCAAAAGATATACAAGCAACTAAATTTTTCCGAAAACCTTAAACCCTGAACTTTAAATGTGTTAAAGTTGAATTTTATTTCAAAATCGTTGATTGGATTTGGGGCTGCTCAATGTGTTAGCGAACGATCCCAATGTGTTAGAGAACGAGCATTTAACTTTCAATTGACATTACGATATAGTAGGATTAGAAGTATTAAAATTAGACGAAATTCAAACTTTTTTAAGCTCTATAGAATCTTTAGATTTTATATTTAAAAAGAAATTAAACTCTATATTACCAAATCTAGTGTAGCACGAGCGTGGAAAATTTCATTTCGCGATGGTATGATACTAACCTTTATGAACTTTTGTGCTACAGTATATTCTGAATTTTTTTTATATAAAAAAAATTCAGACCTATACCTGAAAATATATTCCTTTATATTTTCATATACAATTTTCTTGTGTATACACAAAAATATTTTTCTGGTTGAACTGTTGCACAGAATAAGTGTTCATAGTTCAAAAGGAAAGAACTCCTGCATGCGAGGAGTTCTTTCCTTTTGAACTATGAACACTGTTTATATTTTTTGTTAGACCGTTCATCCAATAAAATTACTGTGCATGCCGCAGGGGTTCTTATTTAAAGTTACTCTATAATAGAATTACAGTATGCAGTTTACTATTATGTAATTGAAAAATTAGGAAATAAAATTTACTCAAATAATTAAATTACCTTCTTGTTCTTTTTTTTTGCCCTTTTGGCGCCCTAAACTTTGGGCGCCCTGGCAAGCTGTTCACACTGTTCTATGGGAGGACCGGCCCTGACAGAAAGCTATTGTCTGGTATTTGGTTCAAATGAAATATTTCATTTGGGTGTGTGTTTTGTTTAGTATTTCTTTTACCTTATTATTATTGGGTCCCATTAATTCACCGAATGCCGTTGACATATTTTTTAACTGTCGGTGAATTTACCCATTTTTTAAATTTTATATATTTATTATTAGATATTTACTAATTATTTGCTATTATATTATGACGTCACGCTGCGATTCAAAGAACTGTTGTGAAAACAGAAATTATAATTTATTTACAAGTTCGGGTATCTGTGTTAGGATTTTTCACACAAATATTACACAACCTATCACTGATAAAGTTATTTCTTTTTACACAATAAAAAATTTTTTTTTTTTGTTTTTTATCAAAAAAATTTCTAATGATATTTATGTCGAGTGTCCCTTATATTTTTATATAAGGGACATTCGTTATAACGAGCATTCCTTATATCGCAGGTACCTTATATCGAAAATTTAATGTACAGGAAACCCCCGCTTTAGGAACGGGATACGTTCTTTGAAATAGACCGTATATCGAATATCCATATAGCGAACCCGACATTAATATGACATTCTATAGAAAATTAATAGATACGTTCCAGTAAATAAAAATATACGCAAAACGAAATCCATATTAGTTAGTATAAGTTCGTTTTAAAAGTATATAGATGAGTACCTAAAATTTTCGTTAAATGAATCCCTCGTTTCATAAAAAATTAAAACAATTATTTAAAAATAAAATAAAATAAAACAATTTTTTGATAAATTAAAAAAAAAACAAAATTGCATATATTTAATAAAATGTTATATTTAATCTGATGTGTCGCATGAGCTGTCATCTGATAATCGTTCATCTTCTGAACTATCAACTCCAGAAGATTCTACACGTAAAATCGAAATAAATGATGTTTGCTTTGCAGATTTTTTTGATTTGTGTATAATTCCCTGTAGCAAACAAATGAATTTTCTATTTCTCTGGAAACCTTAGCACTTCTTTCTGTAGAATGATCATTTTCAGAAAATATATCCATTATATATTTTATATATGTTCTGAAAATGATGAACGATCATTTTCAGAAAATATATAAGAGAGAAATCCTTTGACTTTTTTTGTGTTGTCAAAACACGAGAACATTCATATTGCTTTGAGCTTCCAGAATTTTCCGAATCACTGCATCCTTCAAGAACCGATATTAATTCTTCATTTGAAACGTCTTCCTCTTAACATTCAAGAAGTTTTGATACATCTCCACAGTCTACTTCATCCATCCCGACTTCATGTGCAATAGCAATAATATCATTTTGAATTTCTTGAATGTTTGGTAGGGGAGCGTAATAACCAAAGTCATGAATGCACTACCCCATTCATAGTTGCGTTTGTTACTTCATCCCAAGATTTTATAATGTTACCAACAGCATTCTTTATATTAAATTGCTTCCAAAAATCTGAGATTGTTGCCTGGTGCCGACCATCAATATATTTAATAAGATTCTTGAACACTCGATGCAAATAGTAAGCCTTAAAATTAGTAATTACACCCTGGTCCATTGGCTGCAGTAAAGAAGTCGTATTTGGTGGAAGGAATATCACTTTTATGTGGTCAGGCACGTTAGTTACTTTATGGCTTTGTGCATTGTCAATTATTAGCAATGCCTTTTTTGAAATATTTTGCTCGTAATTAAATTTTGTCACAGATTTTAAGAAAACATTAGTTAGCCAATTTTCAAAAAGATATGCTGTCATCAAAATATTCTGTACTAATGTGGTTTCTCTTTGACACTAAAAAATCAATTTTTTGTTGATTATCAACACCAATAAAACTACATACATATTTTGAATGAATTATTTTGAATGTATTCATTGCTGTTTGTGTTGTAACATCACAGCTGAACTTTCAAAATTATATATAATTAGTCACTAATTACTCACCAATTACATAATTACACACCAATTACATAATTACACACCAATTACATAATTACTCACCCATACTAATAAGGAAAATTAGTTGCGTGTTTCTTTGAGCAGAGCAAATTTTTGTTCAATTCCAAAGAAAAATAACATTTGTATGCTTCGGGAGTTACTATTATTCATTTTTATATTTACAAAAAATTGTTCGTAATAGCGAATTTTATTCGTATAACGAATTTCGGTACTTTTTAATCATGTTCATAACTTCGAAATTTCGTTCGTAAAGCGGGGGTCTCCTATATACATATATGTATTTAGCTATTGCTTTTGCCGCATAAATTATGAATTTTTTACCTAGCATTTTGAGTTCTAGAGAGAAAGCAGGGCCGGCACCAAATCTTTTCGCGCCCGATATACTTTTCAAAAATGCCGCCCTAAAAAAAAGGTGGTTTGCCTTAAAGAATCCGTTTCCACATCAACCATGACGCAGGATATGCAATGCTTTTGTTTTACAAAGGTGTCTCACGTATGTATAATCCTCAAAAATATATATTTCAAAAATAAATAAATAGATTAAATATTCGTACTAGTTCAGCATATGAATTTCTATAACATAAATAAATAAATATATATACATAAAAATGTATTCAATAAAAAATATTTGTATAAAAAGCACTAAGTTCACGCGTGCATTTAAATACATAAATAATATAAATATTTTGCAATATATAATTTTTAATTAATTAAAATTTACTTTGCGTGCTTTAAGTTTTCCAAAATCTTCTATCAAGTCAGTATAATCCCAGTTGCTCCGAAAATCACTTTTTATAGTTATTCTAGCTAAATCTATCTTGGCGAGTATATTTGATTTAGCTAGTATATGTTACTACGTAAATAATTTAAAAAAAATTTTAAGTGCTACATTAGATTTGGTAATATAGAGTTTAATTTCTTTTTAAATATAAAATCTAAAGATTCTATAGAGCTTAAGAAAGTTTGAATTTCGTTTAATTTTAATACTTCTAATCCTACTAAATCGGAATGTGAATTTTTTCCGAAAATCTTAAACCCTGAACTCTATAATAGAGTTACGGTATGCAGTTTACTATTATGTAATTGAAAAATTAGGAAATAAAATTTACTCAAATAATTAAATTTCCTTCTTGTTCTTTTTTTTGCCCTTTTGGCGCCCTAAAACTTGAGCGCCCTGGCAAGCTGTACACACTGTTCTATGGGAGGGCGGGCCCTGAGAGAAAGCTATTGCCTGGTATTTGGTTCAAATGAAATATTTCATTTGTGTGTGTTTTGTTTGTCCCACAGTTTAGTATTACTTTTACCTGGTTATTATTCGGTCCAATTAACTCACCGAATGCTTTTGACATATTTTTTAACTGTCGGTGAATATACCCATTTTTTTTAATTTTATATATTTATTAGTTTTTTTTAGATATTTACTAATTATTTGCTATTATATTATGACGTCACCCAGCGATTCAAAGAACTATTATGAAAACAGAAATTATAATTTATTTACAAGTTTGGGTATCTGTGTTAGGATTTTTGACCCAAATATTACTCAACCTATCACTGATAAAGTTATTTCTTCAGGTACTGGTATATATTTGTACTATGAAGATGGCACAGAAATAAATCTATAGACACAAAAAATAAATCTATATATAATTCTAATTCTAATTCAAATTTTAATCTGAATTCCACTTCGGAAAGTAAAGAGTTGTTCGGAAAGTAATTTCGTTAAAAGTTCGATTGATTCTGCTCAGTAGTTTTTTTTGATGATAGGCTTCAAAAATTACTGCTCAGTAATTTTTGAAGCCTATCATCACTGTGGAAAAGAAATGGCTTGTCAATAACAAAGTTAAACGCAAAGATCATGGAATAGAAAAAATGAAAGCACTTCAAATTCATCATAAAAAGGTGATGCTATCTGTTTGGTGGGATTTCAAAGGAATCGTTTTTTTGAACTTCTACCGGACAACATAACAATCAATTCTGTACTGTCATCAGCTGGACAAATCGAATGATTCACTTAAACAGAAAAGGCCAAAATTGTTCAATAGAAAAGGTGTAGTTTTTCACAAAGATAATGCGGGACCTCATACAACCTCGCCAAAAGCTTTTCCTGCTTGGATGGGATTTGCTGCCACTCTCACCATATTCTCCAAACCTGGCACCTTCTGATTATTAGTTTTTCCGAGATTATTATATTTGCTACAAAATTTATTACACAGTAAAATCTTTACTTCAGATCAGGTGGTCAAAAATCACTTGATTCAGTTTTTTTCCAGCAAAGAACAAAAATTTATAAGAAAAGCGTTGTTTTATTATAAGAAAAGCGTCGTTCATTCTTAAAAAATATTAATAATTAAATATATTAAAAAAATTACCTTGCTAAGGAACTAAAGTTATTGATCTGCTGTGTTCTTTAATTTATTTTTGTAAAAAATAAATATATATAATATATTACTTCCGTATCAGCATGCAGCCATACAAATCAAATAATAATAATAACAATGTTTTGTCAGCTGTCACTGGTCGAACCATGCCGGTAGGTGCCACAATTAGCGACGGCAGCACCCTTCATCATCTCGGAAATACCAGGACCAGTGGCAGCGACCAGTCCGCTGAAGAATTTAGAAAAAAAACATGTGGTCAAATAAAATAATAGTAGAGTAAGATTTTGTTTTGTTTAAATTATATATGAGATTTTTTGTTGATTTTTTTTTTGGAGAGTAGTTTTGTTTTGATTTCCAGTAATTTTTGTTTTAATATTCGTAGAGTAGATGTTTTTTTATTTGTAGTAGTTTGTATTTTTTTTAAAATTTAAGTTGATGGATTTTTAATTTTTGTTTGAATGGAATAATATATTTTTGTTTGAACGGAATAATATAACACTAAAATATATAAATTAAATAATATAGGATCCAGTCCTATCATGCCGGTCTAGCCATGTAAGGAGAGCTCAGGTAATTCAAGATCTAGCCACACAAGGAGAGCTCAGGTAATTTATGATCGGAATATTTTTTTTTTATTATATTTGTTCTAATTCCTGACCATCTATTTATAAGAAAATTAATTTTGGAAGAAAAAATTATATTGAAAAAAAAAATTATTTATTGATAATTAATAAAATTGACCAAATTTTTTGGAATGTTGTTCTGTTAGAAAGGAAAAAAAGAAAGGTCCTTTTCTGTATATACCATATACAGAAAACATACCGATCCACCCATGAACGGAATATCTCCAGGGAAAAATGCAACAAATCGAAAATTGGTTTAAGAAACGGCAAATAAAAGCAAAAAAAAAGTCAGCACATGTGACATTCACGCTAAAGATGCCCAGCAATAGTAATAAATAACCAGATTATACCACAGGCTGAAGAAGCAAAATATTTGGGCAGAAAGCTTATATAACATAACGAACTGCAAAAAAGCAATTAAACTTGAAACTGCGTAGTTTATACTGGTTAATGGGAAGACATTCTACGTTATCATTGGAAAATAATCTACTAGTCTATAAGACAATACTGGACCTATGGTATTTAGCTTTGGGGCTCCGCCAGCTCTTCGAATATCGAAATCATCCACCTGATTCAAAATAAGGTTCTAAGAACGGTAGCAAATGTCCCAAAATACATACTGAACGCAATAATGCAGAGAGGTCTTCAAATGCACACTGTCAGCCAAGAGATTGCAAAATTCAGCAAAAGCTAGCTGTAAATTTATTGAATGACAATTGAAAATCGGAGATTGACAAGATGTAGTATACTAGACTTACCATCAAGATTTAATACAGGTTAATACATAAGACAACATTATTACATTAAATATAATATTAAGTAAAAATTAAGGGATCTATCCTCACTGGAAGATCATCTGTCAAAGCCAGAATCAAAATCACACCATTTACTTATTGTTTAGTTTAATATAAACATAAAACAGATTGTAAATTACTAAAGTAGAGAAAAAAAATGGTAGAATATTTAATTTTAGTTTTTAATATTTATTTCTCGAATAGGATGAGCTGGTACACGAGTTAGAAAAGCTAATTTGCCAGGTAATGCGATCAGCATGATTTCTCAATTGTGTCAACAACTCTTATTAGAAACTCGTGGTGAACAACGTCTTCCAAAAGTGGTCATACCTGAGCCGAATGTTGAATTTGAATTCTGAAAATCCAAAATGGCCGTGTGTGAAGCATTGGTGGATGGTTGTTTTCGAAAGAGGGATGCGTATTTAATTTCGGCTGCAGAACGTTGGATGCAACATGTTCAGGATAAATTACGGCGTCTACGTGCGCCGGATTCTAAGCTTTCGGCGGATGTAAGTAAACTCACCAAAACTATTTTTGAAAAAAACAGATTCTATCTCCGCAGACAAGCAACTTCTGAAACAAAATCAGTCCACGTCGAATATCAGTAGTCATCGTAGCTCATCGAACAACATAGGTCAACATAGAAGTCCACGCACTTACTGTCAGAATCTCGTGACCAATCGGCATGAACAGTTTTATGGGTCAGATGAGATCTGTCACTGATGGAGTTCCAGTTTCGGGTTAAAACATTGGCGCGAGGTGACCATTATCCACAGGAGGATTTGGTGCTGCCAATCAACCAACTATTAAAACATCGTGCCGAAATCCGGAAATTACTTGAAAAATGCCGTGCACGAGGAAATTGATGAGGGTGTAAAAGAAGGCGACATCAAGTATCGGAGGAAGAACTGTAAGCAGCGATCAAGAGAAAAATTTTCTAATTATTGGTTAAATATGGGGGATTGCGCTTGCATTTGATCAACTTTGATAATAGAGCAAGTCGTTACACTCAGTCAGTTGGATAAACTAGGTAAACTACTGGAACCGAAGTTGCGAGAGTTAGGAGAAACTGTGGAAGGTCTTGTTAGTTCAAGAATAAGCATATGTACATGAATTTAACGTACCTGATTTTGGAAATATTGATTCGTGTGTTCCAACAGTGTCCCCACCAGTACCGTCTAATGAAGTTTATGTCCTTCAACGTAGCACCGATTCTCATTTGTCCAATATTCGTCAAAGTCCTGTGCAGCAAAGTCTGTATGTCATCTGTTATCATTTAGATCATGTTTTTCGAGATTGTCCGCGTCCATTGAAGTTTATGTCCTTCAACGTAGCGCCGATTCTCATACGTCCAATATTCGTCAAAGACCTGTGCAGCAAAGTCCGTATGTTATCTATTATGATTTAGGTCATGTTTTTCGAGATTGTCCGCGTCTTTTGTTATAAATGTGGTTTTAAAAGTAGGTATTTAAATAATTGTCTAATCTGACTCAGGTCCGGCAAACAGCGCTAGAAGGGGAAGGTGGAGAAGACCTTTTCTAAGCGTACAACCGAACCGAACTCCTCAAAATCAGTACAAAGTTATAGTTTAGAATTAGTTTCCAATTTTAGTAACTAGAATAAGAACAAATGAGACTAATATGATTAAAACGATATTCCGTTCGGTAAATTCAAATCCCATTAGATATTCCGTTCCGTAAATTCAAATCCCACATTCGTCCAGCGGATGGTTCTCGACAACCTGTAATTGGATATGTTTATTTAAAGATTAGTTATAAAAATATAATAAAAACAATGTCGTAGTTTTTAGATTTCATGTGTCCCGGGTTAGATTATTTAGAGACGTATAATGCCGTACCGTTCCACAATCGTGAACTTCATGATTTAAATCGCGTACCACCGGACATAAACTAGATATTGAACAACAAGAACTACTGCTGCGAGTGATAGAAGAATTTCCATCGTACAGCAAAATAAGTCTGAGAAAACAACACTGCTCAAATATGTTATCGATATTGCTGATGCCAAACCGCAAGTGTCTCGTCCATATACGTTGTCCGTTCCTATGCCAAATCTGTTGGATGTTGAAATAAATAAAATGATAGCTGAGGATATAATCGAAGAAAGTAAAAGCGGCTGGATCTTATCAATGGCTATGTTTGAAAACTCAGATGGCTCGCTTCGGTTATGTTTGGATGCTCGTAAAGTCAATACCGTGACGAATTCCTATGCATATCCATTGCCGCATATCAATTAAATAATTAGCCGCGTGAGAACGAACAAATACATCACCAGCCTGGATTTTAAGATGGCGTTCTGGCATGTAAAGTTGGAAGAAGCATCCAGAGATAAAACCGTGTTTGTAGTGCCAAAACAGAGCCTGTTCCAATTCAAACGTATGTCGTTTAGGTTGTTCAACTCGCCGAAGACACTATACCGGTTTATGGATAATGTTATACCTTATGAGCTTCATGATGATGTCTTTGTCAACCTAGGCGATCTGAAACCTGGGGCACCATATAAATAACAATGGAATTTCCACTGACCCAACACCTTGAAAGCTGCGTTGACAGAAGCACCAGTTTTAATAAATTCCGATTTCACCAAAGAATTCTTTATTCAGTGGGATGTATCTTTATTCAGTGGGATGGAGGTCGGCGGTGTTATATTGCTGCATAACGCACAGAAAAATTACAGCGTGACTGAACTGGAATGCCGCGCGGCTGTCGTATATGGAAAAAAATTCCGACCATATCTCGAAGGCACAACATTCACGGTGATTACCGATCACTCCAGCTTAATGGAACAGACAGATTTGGCTGGTCGACTGGCGCGCTGGAGTTTAAAATTACAAGCTTTCGATTTTTCAATTTTACAAGAGTAGCGAAAATATTGTAGCTGATGCTTTGTCGAGACGAGAAATAGAAGAATTGGAAGCTGGTACCCTATCCAATGGCATTAGTGATCTAAAGGATAGTGCGTTCAAAGACCCAAACTATACGGAAAAGGTATAAATATTTAAAACTAACATCAATCGTTTTCCAGATATTAAAATTGAAGATGGCGTCATATATAAACGATTTAAGTTCCAGAAATTTAAGGTACTTACCGATGTTGCGATCTATTTAGAAGGTTTGAGTTGCGAAGCATCTGTGCTTTCCGATTTTGAAGCAGTTCCATGATGATCATGTGTAAGCAAATTCAGGTGTGGAACCCTCTGCGACAAGCTACCACCACAGCCATTGTAAAATTTTGAAAGCAGAGGTGCTCCATTTATTCGGCATTTCAGAAGTGTTGGTGTTTGACAACGTAGCAGTTTAAGGCGACCGAACTTAAAAAATTACGGGCCGGACTTAAAAAATAATGTCCGACAGAAAATGACATTGCCATATCATCCATAAGCCAATGCTTCTGAAAGCTTGAACCGAAATATTATCATAGCCATTCGCTCGTAGGTCCGGCAGGATAATCATAAGAAGTGGGGACAAATAATTAAGTCAAATCGCCTGGGATGTCGTCTATACCGCCACTGGCGTAATGTCGTGTATGACGCCACTGGAATTTTACTTTTTTATTTCCGATCTGGCGTCCGAGGTTTGCAGCAAATCGGGGACGGCAGTGCTAATAAAAAGCAGTATACAACACCATGAAGATCCTGAAGTTTCAGAACAAATGATGCAAGTAACAACAGTAAGTATACAGACAAAAAAGAAAGAAATCAAAGTCCGTCCAGAAATGCTCCACTAAGGAAAGACTATACAAGACTTGTCCAGAAGTTTGGTAATTATTTAATCATAGGTGGGGACTTCAATTCAAAACGCTAATGATCCTAGGATACAATAATCAATTAAACATGCGGATTGCAGACATAAAAAATGACTGTTAGTAGATTTCTCAACAACAACTGCGGATAAATACACAGACTAGTCACTTTGGAAAGCTGCAAAAAGACTCAAACGTTCACATGCATATAACGTACCCTTAAAAACAGATGATGGTCAATGGATTGGAAACTTAAAGCAAAAGGCAGAACTTTTCGCAGATTACTTGGTGAATGTCTTCGATATTAAAAGATTTGAAGGAAGCTCGATACCATATTGGCTTTTATGCAGATGACTGGGCTATCTTCGTAACAGCGAAATTTGAATCAATGCTAACCGAGTCACAGAGTAAGAGTTAACTCGGTAAAAAATTAGCTTTATACTCTTACTCTGTTCCTCGCGCAACGAGGAACAGAGTAAGAGTTAACTCGGCAAAAAATTAGCTTTATATCTTCTCAAGAAGAAGGAATATCAATCTATTCCTCCCCAAAATACATAACACACCCCTAATTTGGGTAAATACTGTCAAATTCCTTGTGATTAGTTTCGATAGTAAACTGCGTTGGAAACAGCACTTAGAGCAAAAAGCCGATAAAGCAATTAAGACTTTTTGGATCTGTAGAAGTACTATCTCTAAAATGTGGGGGTTATTCCACAGATAATCCACTAGATATACACTAGTGTAATAAGATCCATTCTTATGCACAGTGTAATTATCTGGTGGCAAACCCTATAAGTAGGAAAGAATTTGAAAATCTTATAAAAGATGCAAAGCCAGTGCTGCATAGCCATTTCAGAAGCTCTGAGCAGTACACATACTAGAGCTCTGGAAACAATTTTTTGAATAAAAACAATGGACCTTCATGTTAAAAAACGGTCTTTCTAAAAGGTGGTTTAATTCTCATCTACCACAAAGCAGAATTTTTGACATAGTCAGCAAAGCAGGTTTAGACCCTGAGGAAGAATGCGATTTATAGAGAATTCTTTTAGAAAAAATTACATGATTCAAATACCGACCAGAATGGAATGGGGAAAAGGTAATCCTATCCCTCTAAATGGATCGACCATCTATACGGATGGTTCAAAAATGGAAACGGGAAGCTTTGGTAGATTTTGATCTATTAATAAGCATAGGCCTTGAAAAACACGTCTCGAACTTTCAGACAGAAATTGAAGCCATAAATAAGGTTGCTGAAGTCTTAATTGACAGGGAAATAAATCTTCATTTGCTCAAACAGCCAAGTTGCTCTTAAAGAGTTAGATACCAATTCTAAGCTAGTTAAGAAATGTAAATTGAATCTTAATACATTAGCGAGGAATAATCAGGTTAAACTACTATGGTGCCCTGGTTATAGTGGTATTGACGGTAATGAGAGGGCGTATAAGTTGAAAAAACGGGACCACTGTGAAAAACATCTGTTAAAAAGTACGTTGGTGGAATGGGCTTGTAAAGACAGGTAAGCAGATGAAAGAACTTAATTAAGTGTACAAAACTCTTTTGGGGCGCCCCAAACGCTGTTAAGACTAGGTCTATCGTACGCATAAATAAGCAATTATGTAGTTTATTCATCAGAGTGGCTACTGTACATATTTTTCTGAGAAAAAATTCTTCACGGCTCAATTTATCGGAAGATTTCATCTGCAGAGGCTGTGGCGATGAGGATGTAACGGTGGAACACCTGCTATGTAGGTGTCCAGCGATTAGATATAGGAGGTTAAGGCACATGGCTAACCAATTCCTGACAGATCTTTTGGAGGTTGATACCTTAAAGAGGGCAAGGACAATCCCTTTCATGAGGGGTGTAGCGTGAGCCGACGATCATGGTGTTCAGCCATAGAGAGACATTGTGTTCAGCCTTCGGTGGGAGTGTACAGCGGGCCTCTTTAGCTTTTGGTGCGTGAGGTCTTGATGCATGGGGGATGTGCAAGAAAATAACTACTCTTCCTATATTTAATAATAATCTAATAGTTCAATATATACGAACAAAGCTAAGTATTTGTTAATGAATTTAGGTGTCAAACTTAAATGGAAAGAGCACATAAAAAAGAAAAAATTAGAACTATATATTAAATACAGAAAATAGTGCTTGCTACTAGGACGTAAGTCTGATTTGTCAATACCTAACAAAATCAAAATATTTACGCAGAGACTTAAGCCGGTATGGACTTATGGCATCCAAGTATGGGGTTGCACAAAGAAAATAAATGCACAACTAATACAAAAAACATAAAAAAAACCTCTGGCTCTCGCATTCATTAATTTTTATCAGTAGAAACTTTTGGTAGCCTTTGAGCTGGCATTCAAAGAGTTGTGATTTTATAAATTTAACTTTATTTTCTCCAGTGTTTAGCTGCACAAGTTCTTTATTCGATCATATTATTTTCCATAATTAGTTATCTTAGGATCAAAAATTTTCCGTATAATTTTTTTTTCGAAATTTAAAAGATTATTTTCATTTCGTTTACTCAGGGTGCATGGTCTTAACAAGGTTTTATATAATCTGTATTTTATGTTTTTAAATAAATATTTTGATTTGAATAACTTAACATATACGTAAAAGCCTTTATTTCTGCTTCATATTCTATGTTATACAACATCCGACATTTAATTGTTGTTTGTCATGAGAACTCCTATGTACACAATGTTTTTTTTTTACAAAGTTGTAATTCTTACAGTCGGTAAGGTTCAATGGATATCATATAAAATCTGCTTTGGATATACGCATATATTTCGTCTTGCAATCATTAATTTTAAGTCCATTTTTTAACTTTTTTTTCTAGTTTTTGTAATATAGCTATTATCATCAGCTTAAGCGCCACCCGAGTTATTTGATGGAATATGTTCTATAATTTTCTTAATAAAATAATCTAAGATTAGGTTGGAAATTAATGCTCGTAGATTTTTCACCTTGAATATATGGAACCACATCGGCACATATTTTGCTGCTGAATCTTTCATACATATTTCAGTTAAGCAAACTAGTTTCTACGATATTTCAATTATTCGTAATGCATATTTTTTACCTATTAACACTGTCGAAAGCTTGCTTGAAATCTGCGAACAAATCTAAATCGAGATTGAGTTCATACAATTTTTCGCTAATTTATCTCACCAGATGTATTTGGTCTATGGTTGATCTGTTGTCTCTTAAACCACACTAATAGTCGCCGACAATTTGATCCGCGTATTCATTAATTCTATTATATAATACTTTTGTTAGAATTTTATATCCGGTGCATTCAAGCAATATACCTCTCTAGTTAACACAATCAGTTTTTTCTCCTTTCCTATGTATTAAGAATATCAAAGCATTATTCCATTTTGTTGGCATTTTGTTCCATTTTGTTGGTATTAAGAATATCAAACCATTATTCCATTTTGTTGGCAGAAGAATCTGATCCGAAGTCACCTGAGCTTCTTCGGATCCGAAGTCACCGGATAACTTCTAGAGGAACGTATCTGAACGAATTAACGTCTTTAACGTAAATATTTTAACGTATCCAGACGGACGAAATAAATTTCAAATTACGGAAAATAAAAAACGCACCGGCTGATGCCAACACACTCGAACATCCAGCCGACGCGGCTAATATCGCTTTAAGTGACGTATTGCAACAATCACGTGCAACCGTTTGGAAAATCCTCGTTAATTTATCATCTATACCGACCACAAACCGTTGACACAAGAAAACCGCATCTTGACACAAGAAAACTGATTGCATAGAAGTATTATTAGCCAAACATCAAGTATGATTCGAATTCTTATTTTTGTATTTAAAGACTTGTATTCCGTGTCAAAAGTCCAAGATTCATCGTCTTACGAAATCAGAATTTGGAATTTTCGATTTACCAGCAGGTAATTTCGAACACATCCATATGGACCTGGTTTAAACATTTCTCGTTGCAGAATGCCACTCTTATGTGTTGAAGATAGTTGACTGTTTTACGCGTTGGTCTGAAGCATTTGCCATATATGACAGTCACTACGGTAGCAAAAGCGTTTTGCTCCATGGAATTAAGTACCGTAACGGTACTTAATTCCATGGAGCAAAACGCCATTTGGCAATATGGCACTTTCATAAAAAAATGTATTATTAATAAAACAGAAACTTGTTGTTATTTACTTAGATCAGTATAATAAAATAGAAGAGTTACGATAGAAATTGTAACTGTTTTATATTAAATTTGATAAGAATATATTATAATTATGGGCATTATTGGCAGTTGAAGTAAAGTAATCAGTTGATAGCATAAATCTCGGTTTTTAATATTATTAAAGCAATATTTTGTATTGTAATTAGTAATTGAGTATCTAATCTTTAACAGAATCAATCAGAAACCCCACATTTACTTACTCAGGAAATGTAGGCTCAAGAATGATACTGATAAATTAATGCCATCAGCGAACACAAGCTAAAGGAAAAGGGAGATAGAGTTAGTACGTCATCATTAATAATAAATAATTAGTAATGAATTACAAGATATATGATACATGATAATTATATAATCTAATATGGAAGATAATTCAAATATAGATGATATTATTTTAACTTTTAAATGGGATAAGAACATACTCATTAGATGAAAAACAAATATACAATTTTAAATATAATTACAAAAATACAAGAAAATATACATGTTGGAATAACAACTGCAAAGTGAGTGTTATAAATGAATTTAGTAATGAACATGTGCAGAAAATCAAATATTATTTTTAAACTGACCATTCCGACCAGGAAAATGAGATGAAAAGATTAGAATTATTGCATAAAATTAAAGATAACTGCTACAATAATGTTTCTTTGAAGCGTCATTGCGTTCGTGGCAGAAACCGTATTTCGGAAGATTAGGAAAACTTTAATACATGCTAAACATCACAATATCCTGAAATCACCAGCCAGAATTCACATTAAAAAACTATGGAATGTGAATATGCGACAAAGCGAAACAGTTTTATAAGGAAACAATAGAAAATAAATTTGCTTATACATATTTCCTATCGCTGACAATACTAAAAGTAATAAGTAATTTATTTGAGACCCCAGTATCATCGTCACTATTATTTATTAGATGGAACTTTTCCATTGCTCCATCTTGCGGTTATAAGCAAATGCTAATTATTTACATAGCTAGTGCAGAATACGTAAGTTGAGGTAATTTTTCTGTATACAAAATTTTCAGGAAACACCAGGTAATTTCAACTTAAGTTAACAAAATCAGGATAACTTGTGACTTAGAAAGATATAATTCAAAATTATCATCAAAAATTTCGAAAAATGGCAATTTTTTCAAATTTTTAGATTGTTTGGTACATAAAGATTGCGTAAAAATAATTGAATTTCGTAACACATTAGACGGCACATATGACATTTATGTAACACAAAAAAAAAAATTCAAAGATTGAGATAGTTTAATCCAGCACCAACGCAAAAATTGGGTAATAATAAAATTTCCTTCGATAATTTTCTAATGCAATTAAGCAATAAACAACAGAATTATGTATAATGAAATACCATTTCCAAGTAACAAAACTAAAGAAGAAGATAAACATGATGTGGAGATAGACAATGATAAAGATGAAAGCGGTCTAGTCAGGATCAGTTTTTGTGTATTATTTGTTAGGTGGACTCAAGAATGATACTGTTGTGAATAAAACAGGTTGTGAATAAAACAGGTTGTGAATAAAACAGGTTTTTATTTTCTTTTATTCACAGTGGAAATTGCAAAATGCAATATCTAATTTTTTTTATTCAAATTAAATTAATATATGATTATTAAGCTTACGCGACCAAAACTATTTTTTAAATTCAAAGTCATTACCTGCGGCGTCCGATTACGGATATTTTCAGACTCAGAGACACTCAACTTAAGTAATTAAATATTACTTATGTTGATGTGTTAAAATAAAAATAATTTTGATCGCTGATTGGTTTTTCCAAATATCGCATGAGATATGTTGGAAAAAGCCATAGGCTTATATTTAATCAATTGATTCAAAGTAGTTAAGTTGATAGTAAAAGTTTAAAGGAAGAACATCGGCTTGGGCAGTTCTTCCTAAAAGTCGAAAAATTAGATATAATAATAAGAGTCGGTAGTTAATTAAGTTGAAATCAATTAATTTTTGTTAAGGTTTTTTTTATCGGTGAATAACATTAGGGTTTCTGGACTCGACTCGGACTCGTCGAGTATTTGGGTAGTTACGCGGACTCGAGACTCGACTCTAATACTCGACGAGTCCCGAGTCCAAATTTTTAAAATTAAAAAAAAAAACGTCAATCGATTTATTAAATTTCATTGTCGCTTACGCCTACCTCCAGCATAATTAATTCAGAAGAATTTTTTTAAAATTATATTTTTGTTTTGTAAATAATTTTAATTGTTAATTTAAAAGAAAACAAAACAAAAATAAACAAAATCTCTTACCTCCCCTAATACATTAGTATACCTCACAAATGGAGAAACCCAGGCCTATATTAATATTCATTCTACAATGTTGGTTTAGCCAGAAATTTCTTTGTACGAATTCGCAGAACAACGGCACTTTTATTTTTCAACGTAAAAAAAAAACGATCAGAAGACTGTAAAACTCAATAATGAATGAAATTAAAAATCAAATCTAATGAATGAAATTAAAAATCAAAACACATTAGTATACCTCACCAAGGGAAAACCCTTGGTGAGGTATACTAATGTGTTTTGATTTTGAAATGAAAGAACGTTTTCAATTAGTGGCAACTTCTGCACTAAAATTAGATCAAGACTTACTGACAAATCTCTCAATTCATTAGCTTTTTTGAAATATTTGTACGTTAAACCAAAAAATGAAAAAAGTAATGTACTCAAATTTATCAATTAATTCATTTATTTGAAAATAAATGAATTAATTAATAAATTTGAGTACATGTTCTTTTTAATTTTTTGGCACGACCATTAGAGCACAAATTTCAGTTGAATTGAAAATCATATAATATAATTTTATCAGATTCTTGTAATATTTTTTGTTAAAGACACCGGACTCGGACTCGACTCGGACTCGACGAGTTTTTTTAATTTTGGACTCGGACTCGTCGAGTCTTAAAAACCCGAGTTTTCAGAAACCCTAAATAACATTAAGTTTTAAATAAAATAAATTCTTTATGTTAATTATTTTAGATTTTAGATTAAATAAATAAATCATTTTTATAATAAATCATTTTATAATAAGGAAGCAGCAGTGTAGCAGTGGAAGAGTATGTAGAAAGATATACTTTCGAACAATACGGAATTTGTATAACAGCCAGTAGCGGCACAATTTTTTTTTTTTTTTATTTACATAAACTTTTTGGTGAATCGTATGTTTTGAATAAAAGAAAAAAAAAAATAATTATAGTAAAGTAAGAAATAAATGTTTATTTTAAAATTGTTAATTTTTATAATAGTTGCTCAAATTAAAAAAAAAAATAAAAGGAAAGGAATTTTTTTTTTAAATTAATAAATAAAAAATAAATATTTTTTTTAAAAATTAATAAATGCAAAAGTAAATATTTCTAAAATAAATATTTTTTTTTTAAAAAAAAAATATGTAAATTAAATTTTTTGAAAAATATTAAAATAAATTAAAAAGTGGGTTATAAATTTAAATAAATAAATATAATTATTTATATTAATGCAGAAAGGATTCGATAAATCAAATTTTTTTTTCTTTGTCGTTAATGTTACGATTTTTTCATACATTTTTTTAGAAGGATATTATAAAGAGAGAAATTTTTATTATTTTGATTTATTTTGGTGCAATTATAAGATAAAAAAAAATAAAGAAGAATTTTGTTTTATATAAAAAATCGAAAATTGATTATATTGTAATTGGTGGTTATTTTTATTTTTTCTTATTTTTTAATTACGGACTCTTATAATTAACCTTCCTTTTATTCACTTGTGTTTGTTTATATGAAGTTAGTAAGTTTGATTTTAGTATTTAAATTCGTTTCTAATGGAGCCATCAACCACTTCAAAATTATTCAATTTTCCTACAACAAATACAACAAAGCTGAATAGGAAGTTAGAGATGCCAGGAACATCAAGATTAACTCAAGCTACGAGTAGGATAAACTCTACACCAAACCCGTCACCGGCATATAATCCTCAACTTCTCAAAATGGCTACAAATGTTATCCCTAATAATATTAATCCTGAGTTAAGATTAATTAATGACAATCCTTTGTTAACATCCTATCACCAACCCCATCGTATTTTACCTCTGCATTGCAATGTTATGGGACCAGACCAGCAATTACAGTTTCCAGTAACCTCTGAGAATGAGTACAAGTTTTTTATTCCAATGTCAATAAGAGAGAATAATAGAGAGAAATTGAAGGGTTTGAATCCAATTAAGAGGAAGGATTTTAGAAGAAAAACAAAGAGTTGAGGAGAATTAAGATAGAGAGGTTAACAGAAATTTTGCGGAAAATTAGGGAAAAGAAGATATGTACAGGGAGAAATACTTTTTTAGGGTGAACCAGTTAATAGTAAAGCAGTGTGAAGGAGAGTTAATTAGGAAAAATAAAGTAGGTTATAAGTGTTTATTTGAGGATGAGAAGAATAGGGAGATATTTTCAGGCGTAGTACAGGAAAGTTGGGATTGTACGGGTGTTGAAGTACATTCAGAATTAGATGAAGATTACAAAGTTTTGGAGGAGAATTGTCGAAATAGTAATAGGACAATTAAAAATGACGTATAGAGGAAAACTGTAAAGAAGGTACGTTTAATGAAGAAGTCATGGAAGTCAAGGGACGTTATGAAGATAATCAGTTTGTCAAAGGAAGAAAAATAGATACACCATTAAAAGTAGAGGGAAGTTCATTGGATAATGAGAGCGGAATAGCACATGAAGATAAGGTTGTTATACCAGCTCGTACGGAGAAATTTATTACATTGAAAACACAAAAACATGGAGAATATCTGTGTAAAGCTCAGGAACTACAACAAGGGGTATTTTTAAGCAACAGCATTGTACAATCGACAAACAATGGTGTTAAAGTCAGTATAGTTAATATTAATTGTCTAGATGTGGAATTTTGGGTTGTGGAACTAAAATTGGTGCCGTTGGAAGAATTCACGTTAATTTCAATGAAGGAGCAGGTAAGCAAGATGCCTGTTAAAAAGAAAAGGTATAAGAAACCAAGGAGGAAACGAAAATTGAGGCAATCGACTAAGACCAGAAATGAATTATCGGCATTAAAAGCACAAGCAGACATTCATTGGGTATTTGAAGGAAATTAACCCGACACATTTAATTCAAGCGAAGGAGAAGAAGAACATAGAGTTAAACTATTGAAAGAAATCTGAAAGAAAACTTCCGATTTTACAAAGCAATAGGAAAAAGCAATAGGTAAGATATATGAAGAATGTCATGACATCTTCCGGGAGATCAGCTAACGTATACAGATGTAATAACTCATAAAATACGAACGTTACCTTATCAAGTACCGATAAATAGTCGCCAGTATCAAGTACCGGATTGTCACAAAAAGGTTATAAATTGGAAAATTCAAAAACTACTTAATGAGGATATTATACAACCAAGTAGAAGCACTTGGAACTCACCGGTGGTTCCCAAAAATTCTGCACCTGGGGGGGGAAAGACGTTATAAGATAGGTGGAAATGGATTAGGTGCGGATGGGGCTAAAACCTTTTTAATTGGTTACTCTCGAAAGAGAAGACGGTTACGAACTGGAAAGTAAATGAAAACCAAAAGTAAAATATTTATATAAAAAATGGAACGAAAATGGTCTAATGATTTATTCCCCATATTAAATACTAATTTTAAAACTATCTACTAATAATATTTATTCTATATTTATTAATTTTCAATTTGTATTTCCCATACTAACAATTTTTTTTAAATAATGGTTTTGTTTTTGTTTTTATTCGCCCTGGAACATTAAATAAAGAAAAAGTGATGAAAATTCTAACGAAAAAGAGATGAATATTTGGTTGTTATTTCAAATTAATTGTTGTTTATTTTTAGTTTTATAAAAATAGTTTAGTTTTAGTATGATTTGCTTTAATATATTATTTTACAAAAAATTGTCAAAAAAATATATAATTGGTATCTAAATAAAAAAAATAGTTTTTTTGCTTTTGTATTCGGAATCGTTATTAAATTTATAAAGAATAAATTCATTTTTTTTTATTAAAGAAAGACCTTTTGTTTTTATATAGGATACGATTTTATTTTGAAACGTAGATTTTGTTTTAACGTAGATTTTTTTGTAACGTAAATATACAAACCTGTGTAGAAAACAGTTACGAGACCCAAAATTATTTGTGTCTTGTAACTCTTTCTTCGAAAAGGGGATGTGTTGTAAATAAAGCAGGTCACCCTGTTTTGTTTTTCTTTTATATTATTATTTTTATTCAAAACGGAAATTGCAAAATGCAATTTCTATTTTTTTTAATTTAAATTAAATTAAAATATGATTATTAAGCTTACGCGACCAAAATTATTTTTTAAATTCAAAGTCATTACCTGCGGTGCCCGATTACGGATATTTTCAGACTCAGAGACACTCAACTTCAGTAATTAAATATTACTTATGTTGATGTGTTAAAATAAAAATAATTTTGATCGCTGATTGGTTTTTCCAAATATCGCATGCGATTCAAAGTAGTTAAGTTGATAGTAAAAGTTTAAAGGAAGAACATCGGTTCGGGAAGTTCTTCCTAAAAGTCGAAAAATTAGATATAATAATAAGAGTCGGTAGTTAATTAAGTTGAAATCAATTATTTTTTGTTAAGTTTTTTTGATCGGTGAATAATATTAAGTTTTAAATAAAATTATTTCAGATTTTAGCTTAAATAAATAAATAATTGTTATAATAATATTTTATCCGAAAATGCGGTTTATTTATTTATTTCATAAAACAATATTGTATAATTCGATATAATTATACAACAAATCAAAGAGAAATTTTATTACAATCATGTAACCATTTCAAGTTACATGTTATCAAAAAATCAGGGAAAATTATTTACAAAGTAAATCGGTGGGATTTTTACAAAATAAATCGGTGGGATTTGGGATTTCCGCAAGAATCCCCACATATTAGCAACATTCTCCACATATTAGTATACCGAATAAGAACAAGTCCATACCACCCACAACCAAATGGGTTTGTTGAACGCTCCCATCGGCCATTAAAAGACACGCTTAGAGCTCGAGATAATAATGAAAACTAGAATAGTGAAATTCCAATCATACTGGGAATGAGAGCCGCGTTAAAAGAAGATCTGCAATGGTCCCCTGTTGAATTAGTTTACGGACACACTCTAAAACTACCAGGAGAATTTTTATTAATAAAAAACCGGAATCCAACCTGCTAATCCAAATACTAGGATCAACTAAACAGTTTGAGTCCAATTTTCGGTTTACCCCATCTCGAGTTATTCGTCGACTTCGTAACACTGTCAATCAATATGCAATAAATGTCAGTATACATCAATATTTTAAGATCCGCCTACGGAATTTCGTCACTAAAGTGTAAATACATAGTTTCACCAGAGATTGTCTAAATAATATTTCATTACACATTCTTTATACTTAACAATATATTGAAAACAAAAATGTGGTATAAAAAGTCATATGTACCATCTATCTAAAGTGTGACTCGGTGACACATGAATCACCCCGTACAGAAAATTGTGGTTTAATTTATAACAAAATTCTCAGAAAATTGTGGTTTAATTTATAACAAAGTATAAATTAACTAAGTTAGCAACAGTCTTTAAAATTTATTATTTCAAATTCTGTTACACACTTGTCAGATTTTGATTGGCTGATGCAATTCAGCAAATAGCCATTGTCAAGAGTGCAAGGCAATAAAAAGGAAAGATAACAAGATTTCGTTATCAGTTGTAATTAAGATTGATACGCGGTTAATTGGATAATTTATAAAAGTGTGCACTTAAAATATTAAATTAATATTGTACTTCAAATATAAAAATATAATAAAAATAATATTATTCTAATAAAATTAAAATTATTCCTAAAATATTATATTCATAAACCAAATATAAAATTAAAAATAATTTTAATATTTCTTAATAAAAAATGTTTTAATCAATTTGGAAATAACGAATATTTTAAATTAAATAAATTAGAATAAATATATTTTATAAAATACTATAATAAAAGTTGATCTCATCGAGTAAACACGGGTTCTTAACAAGCGCATAAAATTATTCGTACACCTCAAAAAAGATTATTTAGGATAAGTTTTTTATAAAATGTTGAATGAAACTTATTCCAACTTTAAACGTATTGTGTAAATATGTTATTCTTACATCAAATCAATAAAAAATTTTTTTTTAAGTAAATTCTATGAAATTTATTGTAAACAATAAAATAACTACACAAAACCAAGGCACAAAATTATTCGTACACTATACTTAAATCTCATATAACATAAAAATTGTTCTTGTTTAGTAGCGTGTTGGATATCTTTCAGCTAGAATTACCTTATTTAGACGGTTTGGTATTGATTGAACTAAATTACGAATGACTAATTCGTAATTTAGTTCTGTAATATGGTTCCACTCCTTCTTCAAAGCTGACTTTATTATTGGGCTACTGGTAATTGTATATTTTCCGACGGTTTCCGTTGAAATAGGTTTGTTGACTATTGCTGAAACGTCCCATGTAAGATCTGCTATTTTGGTCTTAGGATTCGTTTTTATTTTCCTAACAATTAAATGTTCACTCCCAATCGGCAATATTTGTTCGACAACTTAAGATTTCCTAAATTGTAGAATGAGATCTACCAATAATTCGTCCTACTTGCATATCTCCACACGTTGTTTCTGATTTTTTACGATCCACGTTTAATAATGGCTTATAAGTTTAACATAAAAATTAATTTAAAAAAACAATTCAATTATTACGAAAAAAAACTACAAATGATTTACTTAAAAAATTTTTTTTTATTGATTTGATGTAAGAATAACATATTAACAAAATGCGTTCAAATTTGGAATAAGTTTCATTCAAAAAACTTATCCTAAATTCTCTTTTTTGAGGTGTACGAATAATTTTGTGTATGTTGTGTTTTCTACAATATTTGATTTATTGGATAAAATAATAATATTTGGCGTTAAATATTAAAGTAAAATTATTTAAAAAATTTAAAAAAAAAACCGTATATATATTTAAAATCAAAAATAAATTTAAAAGACATTGCCAATTCACTTTTTTAGATGATAGAATTATCTATAACTGATGAACTTAATCATATAAATTGTTTAAATAATGTTAATGCTAAAAGAAAAGAATTTAAAACTATTAAAAGTAGTGATGTGTCTTTAACTATAGAAAAAAAGACAAAAAAAATTCTCCAAAAATCATGAATAAAAGTTATGAATAAAACAAAAAAAGTTAGGACAAAAAAAAATTCTCCAAAAATCATGAATAAAAGTTATGAAAAATCATGAATAAAACTTGCAAAAAGAAATTGAAAATTTGAAAAATATAAATAAATCCCTTAAAAAAATAATAAGAATTATAAATCATACCACATGTAATTCGCCCATAAAACTTGATAATCACGTGCCTAAGTATATTCTCAGTGATCTTAAAATTGATAATGATGATCAAAATGAAATAGCTTTAACAAGTAATATTGATGACGTAGAAGTGAACGACTTTATTGAAATGTTTAAACAAAAAAGAAAGAAGAAAAATGAACCAACAAAACTAAATAATAAAAAGACACCAACGGCTAAGAATAAAACTCCAAACAAGAATGCGGTTATGGACATAACCAATTCCAATACAAACATAATTAAAAAGAAACGTAAAACTCCCACCTATCATATTTGAGCAGGACCCTGAAGATATTAAAAAAATTATTAAAGAGAAATTAAACATATTCAACTTATATATCAAAAGATTAGGACCAAAAAACACGCAATAGTGGTAGATAATATTAGTTATTATAATGCAATAAAAAACATGTTAGATAATATAAATTTTAATTTTTTACATACACACCAAAAGTTGAAAAGTTTAATTAATTGTTCTTACAGGTTTATTATGTGGCTCTGCCAAACAAGAAATTAAACACTTCTCTTTTCTTCTGTTTTAACTTAATTTATTTATAATATTTAATCTATTTATTTATCGTATTTATAATAGTTATTTATTTATTTAATAATTATATTTATAAGGTTACGAACGTTCGCGTTCGCAGTCATTAATCGAGTTCGCAGTCACTAATCGAATTAAATTTGGTACATTTGTTAATTGCAGTTTTATTCTCATTGCAATTAACAGTTACACCAATCACAAATGACACGCTCATCGCTTGATGTATGATAATACTAATTATCGAATAGCCGTAAAAATAATACAATGTATATAAATATTTTGTTGTTGTGCTATTGTTAACGTAATGTTTGATTTTTGGTAAAGTGGTACTGGGTGTCCCATGTCACTACATCACCCTCCTCCGAGTGAATCGTGAAATGTACTTTGCAAAAAAATATCAGATTTTGAAAATTTCGAAAATTATTTTACTGAAGAAAACAAAAAAATGTTGATGAAAGAAAAATTGTTAATGTATTGATGCAATACCACAGGCGGGTTTTAAACGATCGATTGAAATTGATGTGTCTTTGTATTTTATCGAAATTATAAAAATTTTCGGAGTCGATGTACACGGAATGGACCTTCATAACTGGACGATAACTTAGGCTTAATTTTATCATTTCTGACTACCACCAAATCACACGAGTTTTAGGTACGAAAATGCATTTTTGATTTCACGTGCGAGTCGGTGTGGAAACCAAATTTTGCATGGTTTCTCTAAGGTTCGTGATTAAAATGTTAGTATCCTGCTATCGGGTTTTTCTTTCATGAACAATTCTCCAGGAAGTTTTAAGGTGTGCCCGTACACTAACTCGGCCGGAGAGCATTGCAGTTCTTCCTTTACCGCTGCGCGAATTGGTAGTTCACTGTCCCAATTTAAACTGTTTTCGCGAGCTTTCAGAGTAGCCTTTAGGTGCCGGTGAAAACGTTCCACTAAGCCGTTGGCTTGTGGATGATATGTAGTTCTTCGTATGCGATGTACACCTAGCAGTTTCGATAATTCTTCGAACAATTTGGTATCACATATAAGACCTGTGGTATCAAATTCGTTCCCAATTACATATCTCGGTTGGTGTTCCCGATACGATGACCACCGATCAGGGCACTCAATTTGGTATCAAATTGAGTGCCCTGATCGGTGGTTATCGTATCGGGAACACCAACCGAGATATGTAATTGGAAACGAACGTTTTCGCGACTGTGAGGGAGGTCTTATCTGTAATACCATACGCTTCGGGCCACCGAGTGAAAGGGTCACCTATGGTGAGGATGTATGAATATCGTTCGGATACGGGAAAAGCACCAACAAGATCCATGTGAATATGCTCAAAACGACCAGAGGATAAGTTGAAGAATACATGTTCTGATTTTGTGTGACGATGAACTTTTGGCCCGATATGCAAGCCTTAGTCCAAAAATTCGTGTCACGATTAATGTTTGGCTAAAAGTATCTGGATGCAATTTTCGGGTTGCACGAATACTAGGGTGTGCCAGGTTATGTAATGTGTTCAAAATTGAACGACGTAGAGCACTAGGAACGAAAGGTCGGTTAGCTGGTGCCGATGTTTCGCAATACAATTTTAAATCGAGTAACTGAACTTTGCTTAATTTCCACGATGTTTGGGATTTTTGTAGCAATTCTTTTAACTCTTGATCATTTTCTTGCAATTTCGCTAATTCTTTCAAATCAAACTGGTCAATATCTGGTCAATTCAGCGAACCGTGACAGGCTGTCCCCGACGATGTTATCTTTTACGCATATGTCACGGCTATCTGTTGAAAATTGTGCAATATAGTCTAGGTGACGCGTTTGTCGGGGATTGCGATTGGTTTTTGAACAAATTGCGTAGACCAACGGTTTGTGATCAGTGAAAATCGTGAATTCACGACTTTCGACTGGGTAACGAAAATGTTTGTCACCCGCGTAGCTCGCAAGGAGTTCCTTGTCAAATTCGGAATATTTTTTTTCGGCAGGCGACAGTTTTCTCGAGAAAAACGCGATTATTTACCAGCCATTTTTGGATAGCTGCTGCAGGACAGCTCCTAACGCCATGTCAGACGCATCGGTGGCGATGACGCATTTTGACTTAGACTGCGGATGTGCCAGTAATGTTGCGTTTGCCAAAGCCGCTTTTACTTGCTGAAAATTTGCGTTAAGTGCTTCGGGCCAAGATACTATTGAATTTTTATTTTAAGCTTTTGAGATTTCAGCTAAAAAACTGAAAATTGGTGTTAGAAATTCAGCTAATCTAGGAACCAATCTGTAGTAAAAATTAACCATACCAACAAATCTTTGGATTTGCCGAATAGATTTTGGATTCGGGAAATTTTTTATAATCTCCACACAATCTTCAGACCGCGAAATTCCTTCTGAAGTAATGTGATGGCTAAGGAAAGTTAATTCAGATACGCTGAAGGTACATTTGGAAGGGCTAATTGTTATTCCGTATTCAGAAAGTCTTTTAAACAGCTGACGAAGATGAATTTTGTGGATGTGTCGATTGGGTGATGAAATAAGAATATCATCGACGTACACGAAGACGAAGTCTAGCCCACGACATACTTCGTTCATGAAGCGCTGATAAGTCTGCGCCGAGTTGCGCAAACCGAAAGGCATTGTTCTAAATTCGAACAAGCCGAAGAGGGTGGTAAATACCGTTTTATAAATGTCATTTTCCGCCACAGGTATTAAATGTTATGCCCTAATCAGGTCTATTTTAGAAAATATTTTTGTGCCATTTAGATGCATAGCAAAATTTTGTATGTGTGAAATGGGATATCGGTCTGGTACGGTGGGTGAATCACCACAAGGACGCCAATCGGTGTTGTTTTTCTTTTGCCCCATGTGCAATGTTGATTAAATTGGAGAAGAAGAAGGTTGGCAAATACCCATTTTAACCATCAGCTCGAATTCCTTTTTAGCCGCGTCTTGTCTCACGGTATCTAGCCTTCTGGGTTTGGAGAACGGAAGTTGGTCTTTAGTGACGATGTGATGAGCGACAGTATGCTGAACCGGCTTGAAATAATTTGGGGGTTGTGTTAACTCCGGGGATTCTTTTAAAACTGATGTGAATTCGTTTCCAATCAGATAATGTTTGGGGGTGGGGGTATTAGAAGACAAACTGACTGCATCGATTGACAAGTTGATAATTTTCTTATTTTTTAAGTCCACGACGAGTCCAAATTTCTTTAAAAAATCAGGTCCGATAATTGCTCTATCAATATCTGCCAATAGGAATTCATGTACGAATGATCGTCGGAGCCCAAGATTTAACTTTAACATCTTGGTTCCGAACGTGCTAATAGGTGAACCGTTGGCAGCGGATAATGATATGTCGGATTTGAGATTTTTTGAGTTATTTTCGCAGGGACAAGACAGCACCAGTGTCAATTAAAATTAAAATGTTATTTGACGCGTCGTGGTTGAAAAGGCAGCTGTTATATTTATCTGAACCGTTAGTCGCAATATTCGGTGCAACATCTAGTTTGGGTGATTAGATGCATTGTTGTAGATGCATTTGCGTTTGGTTACCTTATCAGCAAACTTTCTATGGTACCAACAGAGATTTGGACGGAAGAGCAGGGGAACGAAATCTGTTTCTATTCTGACGAGATCTATAGTTATGGCTACTGTGACGTGCCCCAAAACCGTTTTTGTTGCCTATGTCGAGCTTAGCGATCATCGCCTCGATTCTAGTTAACCGAGAATGTAGGTTTGAGGTCGAATAAATTCGGAGATTGAGCAGGGCTTGCCGCTTTAGCACTGGAGTTAGCGATTGCAAAGACGCCTGTGTTTTGTTGTGCTCCGTGAAGTTTGTTAGCAATGTCAGCCAGTTCGCTTGCAGCCTTGTCGCCGATTGCTACCAGTGCCACGTGAATGACTTGCGGCAATTTTTCGAAGCCATAAAATTTTAATTATGGAGTCATCACTAAAGGTTTGTCCCGCTAATTGCCTCATCGACCGAAGCAATTCCGGCGGAGTTCTATATATATAAGAAAATTAAATTTTATAATTATTTTTAATAAAAAATTTTAAAAGAATATTTGATTGACAAATAAAAATTTTTATAAATTACACTATCAAAAAAAAATTTTGAATTGTGAAAAAAAATTAATAAAGTTGCTACTATATTTTATGAAATTTTAAATACAACCAAATGTTTTTTACAGTGTGTAATAATTAAAAAAAGAATGTTTGTTTTTTTTTTTTTTGTGTTTAAAATTTTAATATATGTATTTTAAATATTAATAAATTTTGTAAATTGACTTGCAGTTTAATTTATAATAAATTTAAATAAATGTAAATGTCTGAATTTGTACATAAAACTACTTGCACGATGAAAATTTTAGTAACATGTGTGTTGTCTGGTGATGTTACTATGTTGGTTTCTTTTTGTAATCAGGAACTAATAATGAGATGATCAGGAACCGATGAAATGCGTTGCAACTGACTTGATGTATAGAACTGGCGTTTTTTTTGATGAAACAATGTTGATTGTTGAATTTGCGTTTGTTGTTTTTTTAATTTATATATATACATATATTTTATTTTAAATTTTATATTTTAAAATTAAATTTTGAAAATTAAAAAGTATCAAATATAATTTATTTTATTATTGTTTGACTGTAACACAGTAATTAAATGTAAATGTCTGTTGTAAATTTATAATTTATTCACTGTTAATTAAATTATTATAATTTAAGTTCTAATTAACAGTATTATATATTTTTTTAAATTTATTATTAGAGAAAAAATGAAAATTTAAATTTTATAATTCTTTATTACCTTTAAACTAATTTTTTTATAAATGTTCAAACCTGTGGTTTATATACACATATGTAATTATTATAAATGTTCAAACACGAGGTTTTTGTATAAATGTTCAAACTTGGGGTCACCAATATTATGTGGCCATATAAGAAATTAAACACTTCTCTTTTCTTCTGTTTTAACTTAATTTATTTATAATATTTAATCTAGTTATTTATCGTATTTATAATAGTTATTTATTTATTTAACAATTATATTTATAAGGTTACTTTTTATTAATATACTTCTTTTGATACGTTTGCGTTCGCAGTCACTAATCAAGTGTGTTATTTAAATTTGATACATCTGTTAATTGCAGTTTTATTCTCATTGCAATTAACAGTTACACGAATCAAAAATGAGACCAGAATGTATTTTGTTATCATTAAAAAATTTAGTTTTAGAAAATGTTAACTACACAAAAGTATTTCGTTTCGAAACTAATAATTCTAAAAAAATGAATAAAGGCTACCAATATTTATGGTTCAAACCACTCCGGACAGTATTATCGAGAACCTTTGTGGTTACCTTATTAGTTTGTACAGTAACTACTTTTAGAAAGAAAACACACCGCATTAATTATTATAATATACTTTATTATATATACACAATTCTATGCTTAATTACTAGTATTATTATTTTATTATTAATGGTTATATTTTTAGCTGTCGGTTTATTGAGCATCGATAACTGACTGAATTTTTGGACGAGAGTAACAGACGCTTATATGTTTTAATCGTTATCATTCGATATATAAAGATAACAATTGTTATCATTATAAAGAGTCAGATTTTTATCTCTCCACAATTGCAATTGGTAGTTGCAATCGTGTGATGTTGTATGTGACCTGATGGTTCTATATAATAGGCATTCAATAAATGAATAATAAGTATATAATAAATCTATATAGGGTGGAGTTAGATGATGTTGTACCCAACAGTACTCCCTCTGGATCGGAAACCGGTTATTTTCCAATTTATTCTTATTTGTAGTAAATTAGAGAATAACTAGTTTGCGAAACTGATGGACGTCGTCTCGAAAGCTGGTTTTAATCGGTCAATATTTATGCTTTCGTTCTTACTGTTTACGTTAATTATAAAAGTTTTTCGATGTCTTCGTATTATTTTAAACGGTCCGTTTTATGGGTTGGTAAGTGGTCCTTTGACTTTATCTACTCGTATCAAGACATGCATACATTTCCAGAGATTTTGGGACGAAAATACCGTTTTGGTTGTGTTACCTTGGAGGTGTTGGAACAATTTCTCGCATGTTTTCGCGAACTTTCGCTTGACTCAAATTAGATACCTTGGTCTGTAGTAATTACTGAAGTACGTGTCGTACCGAGGAGGAAGGGGGTCCCAATGCGAAAAGGGCCGTCAGGGTGGATGGAAAGTCAGAGTCTGTGACTAAGGCTTCCGAGCCACCTACGGACGACCCTTTGAAAGTGGCTCTGATAGATAGAGGACTCTGATAGATAGATTTTAGAAACCCACTTAAAACAAACTGGCAGGTTTATAAGGAAGAAGTAGGTGTTAGATTAGAACAGCTAGAACCCCCCTATAGGTTAGGTTGCATAGCTGTGATCGAAAAAGAGGCTACGCACATTTCAAACGCGCTTTTAGAATCCTTTAAACTCGCATGTCCTCATTGATTGCGGAATTTGGGGGCTCGTCACAAAGAGGCTGAGCACTTAACGGTACACCACAAGGGGGAATCCTTTCACCCTTGCTGTACTTACTTGTAACGGACAAGCTTCTGCAGGATCTTTCAAATTCCGGTAACTTTATCATCTGTTATGCAGATGATCTAGCTATACTGATCACAGGTAGATTTGAGTCAACTCTCGCCGAGCTTATGCAGAGTGCGTTAAATATTGTATGCAGCTGGGCTACAAAAAACGGACTCAAGGTATACCTGGAGAAAACTGAGACTTGCCTCTTTACGAATAAACGTAGTAAACCCAGCTTTATACTACCAAAAATTGGTACAAATATCGTTACTTTAGTAGATAGGGCTATATTCTTTGGTGTAATTTTAGATGGGAAACTGAATTGGAAATACCATCTTGAAAGTAAGGCTGAAAAGGCAACTAGGGCTTTTTGGGCATGTAGGGGTGCCATTGGCAAAAAAATGGGGATTGTCACCTAAGATTATACACTGGCTTTACACCGGTGCAATAACATCTACATTCATCTACGGATTAGTCTGGTAGAAATCCCTAGAAATCGGATCGAACTTAAAGATTCTAGAAAAAATACAGCGGCAAAGTTGTTTAAGTATTACTGGTGCCTGTACTAGTACACCTACTCGTGCGTTAGAGATTATGTTAGGTTTACCGAGAATTGATTTTTGGTTAAAAGCGTGGCTGCTAACGGCGCTTTGCGGCTAAGGTTGAATAAAAATATGCTAACTTCAGGTTCACACACGCCCCGTACAACAATCACTCGTGTGATCGAAGCAGCGGGTGACAATCTGAACATGAAATATGATTACCTTCCCCGTATCACTGTATTCGCGGAAGGTATCGGTACAAGAATACCGTCTAGGGGAGAATGGGAGAATGGCTCACCCATTCCAAGAAACAGTATCGTCCTGTATACGGATGGATCAAAGATGGAAACAGGTTGTGGAGCGGGAAGTTTTTCCGAACATCTTGATCTGAGAGTCAGTATTAGACTTGATGATCACTCCACGATCTTCCAAGCGGAAATTGCAGCCGTTAAAGCAGCGGCGGAATCGATATTAGAGAAATAAGAAAATAGTAATTTGTTCGGACAGCCAAGCAGCTATTAAAGCGCTGACATCAAAACTATAACCTCGAAACTGGTATTCAATTGTCGTACCCTCCTAGGCCAGGTAGCTATTAACTACAATAAACTGTTGATTATCTGGTTCACAGGACACCGAGAAATAGCAGGAAATGAGAAGGCAGATGAATTGACCAGGAATGGTGCAACGGACACTGTCTATGTTCATTTGTGGCCAAAAATATTTCGAACCTACAAATTTCGTGTTGCCCGAACGCCAGGATGTGCTAGACCATGAAGACTATCAAATATTTTCTGTCTAAGTATTTTGGGAACGAAGGGGCGATGCTTGTCGTTTGAAACGTTGCACCACACTTTGTTTTCGCAGTCTGGTAGTTTAATTAATTTCAGTTGCCTTTTTAACTCATTAGGAAAATTTTGAATTAATTGTTTAAGTTCCTCATCTTGTTTTTGGATATCCGGTAAATCCTTTAATGTCACTGCCGATAGTTCGTGCTCCTGTTCGTTGTGTCGCGAAAGGCGGTCACTCACTACGTTATGTTTACCTTTTATGTGTCGTATGTCGTTTGTGAACTGTGCTATGTAGTCTAAATGACGTAATTGTCGTGGGCTACGGTGGTTATCGTATCGGGAACACCAACCGAGATATGCAATTGGAAACGAACGTTTTCGCGACTGTGAGGGAGGTCTTATCTGTAATACCATACGCTTCGGGCCACCGAGTGAAAGGGTCACCTATGGTGAGGATGTATGAATATCGTTCGGATACGGGAAAAGCACCAACAAGATCCATGTGAATATGCTCAAAACGACCAGAGGATAAGTTGAAGAATACATGTTCTGATTTTGTGTGACGATGAACTTTTGGCCCGATATGCAAGCCTTAGTCCAAAAATTCGTGTCACGATTAATGTTTGGCTAAAAGTATCTGGATGCAATTTTCGGGTTGCACGAATACTAGGGTGTGCCAGGTTATGTAATGTGTTCAAAACTGAACGACGTAGAGCACTAGGAACGAAAGGTCGGTTAGCTGGTGCCGATGTTTCGCAATACAATTTTAAATCGAGTAACTGAACTTTGCTTAATTTCCACGATATTTGGGATTTTTGTAGCAATTCTTTTAACTCTTGATCATTTTCTTGCAATTTCGCTAATTCTTTCAAATCAAACTGGTCAATATCTGGTCAATTCAGCGAACCGTGACAGGCTGTCCCCGACGAAGTTATTTTTTACGCATATGTCACGGCTATCTGTTGAAAATTGTCCAATATAGTCTAGGTGACGCGTTTGTCGGGGATTGCGATTGGTTTTTGAACAAATTGCGTAGACCAACGGTTTGTGATCAGTGAAAATCGTGAATTCACGACTTTCGACTGGGTAACGAAAATGTTTGTCACCCGCGTAGCTCGCAAGGAGTTCCTTGTCAAATTCGGAATATTTTTTTTCGGCAGGCGACAGTTTTCTCGAGAAAAACGCGATTATTTGCCAGCCATTTTTGGATAGCTGCTGCAGGACAGCTCCTAACGCCATGTCAGACGCATCGGTGGCGATGACGCATTTTGACTTAGACTGCGGATGTGCCAGTAATGTTGCGTTTGCCAAAGCCGCTTTTACTTGCTGAAAATTTGCGTTAAGTGCTTCGGGCCAAGATACTATTGAATTTTTATTTTAAGCTTTTGAGATTTCAGCTAAAAAACTGAAAATTGGTGTTAGAAATTCAGCTAATCTAGGAACCAATCTGTAGTAAAAATTAACCATACCAACAAATCTTTGGATTTGCCGAATAGATTTTGGATTCGGGAAATTTTTTATAATCTCCACACAATCTTCAGACCGCGAAATTCCTTCTGAAGTAATGTGATGGCTAAGGAAAGTTAATTCAGATACGCTGAAGGTACATTTGGAAGGGCTAATTGTTATTCCGTATTCAGAAAGTCTTTTAAACAGCTGACGAAGATGAATTTTGTGGATGTGTCGATTGGGTGATGAAATAAGAATACCATCGACGTACACGAAGACGAAGTCTAGCCCACGACATACTTCGTTCATGAAGCGCTGATAAGTCTGCGCCGAGTTGCGCAAACCGAAAGGCATTGTTCTAAATTCGAACAAGCCGAAGAGGGTGGTAAATACCGTTTTATAAATGTCATTTTCCGCCACAGGTATTAAATGATATGCCCTAATCAGGTCTATTTTAGAAAATATTTTTGTGCCATTTAGATGCATAGCAAAATTTTGTATGTGTGAAATGGGATATCGGTCTAGTACGGTGGGTGAATCACCACAAGGACGCCAATCGGTGTTGTTTTTCTTTTGCCCCATGTGCAATGTTGATTAAATTGGAGAAGAAGAAGGTTGGCAAATACCCATTTTAACCATCAGCTCGAATTCCTTTTTAGCCGCGTCGTGTCTCACGGTATCTAGCCTTCTGGGTTTGGAGAACGGAAGTTGGTCTTTAGTGACGATGTGATGAGCGACAGTATGCTGAACCGGCTTGAAATAATTTGGGGGTTGTGTTAACTCCGGGGATTCTTTTAAAACTGATGTGAATTCGTTTCCAATCAGATAATGTTTGGGGGTGGGGGTATTAGAAGACAAACTGACTGCATCGATTGACAAGTTGATAATTTTCTTATTTTTTAAGTCCACGACGAGTCCAAATTTCTTTAAAAAATCAGGTCCGATAATTGCTCTATCAATATCTGCCAATAGGAATTCATGTACGAATGATCGTCGGAGCCCAAGATTTAACTTTAACATCTTGGTTCCGAACGTGAAAATAGGTTAACCTATTGGCAGCGGATAGTGATATGTCGGATTTGAGATTTTTTGAGTTATTTTCGCAGGGACAAGTCAGCACCAGTGTCAATTAAAATTAAAATGTTATTTGACGCGTCGTGGATGAAAAGGCAGCTGTTATATTTATCTGAACCGTTAGTCGCAATATTCGGTGCAACATCTAGTTTGGGTGATTAGATGCATTGTTGTAGATGCATTTGCGTTTGGTTGCCTTATCAGCAAACTTTCTATGGTACCAACAGAGATTTGGACGGAAGAGCAGGGGAACGAAATCTGTTTCTATTCTGACGAGATCTATAGTTATGGCTACTGTGACGTGCCCCAAAACCGTTTTTGTTGCCTATGTCGAGCTTAGCGATCATCGCCTCGATTCTAGTTAACCGAGAATGTAGGTTTGAGGTCGAATAAATTCGGAGATTGAGCAGGGCTTGCCGCTTTAGCACTGGAGTTAGCGATTGCAAAGACGCCTGTGTTTTGTTGTGCTCCGTGAAGTTTGTTAGCAATGTCAGCCAGCTCGCTTGCAGCCTTGTCGCCGATTGCTACCAGTGCCACGTGAATGACTTGCGGCAATTTTTCGAAGCCATAAAATTTTAATTATGGAGTCATCACTAAAGGTCCCGCTAATTGCCTCATCGACCGAAGCAATTCCGGCGGAGTTCTATATATATAAGAAAATTAAATTTTATAATTATTTTTAATAAAAAATTTTAAAAGAATATTTGATTGAAAAATAAAAATTTTTATAAATTACACTATCAAAAAAAAATTTTGAATTGCGAAAAAAAATTAATAAAGTTGCTACTATATTTTATGAAATTTTAAATACAACCAAATGTTTTTTACAGTGCGTAATAATTAAAAAAAGAATGTTTGTTTTTTTTTTTTTTTGTGTTTAAAATTTTAATATATGTATTTTAAATATTAATAAATTTTGTAAATTGACTTGCAGTTTAATTTATAATAAATTTAAATAAATGTAAATGTCTGAATTTGTACATAAAACTACTTGCACGATGAAAATTTTAGTAACATGTGTGTTGTCTGGTGATGTTACTATGTTGGTTTCTTTTTGTAATCAGGAACTAATAATGAGATGATCAGGAACCGAGGAAATGCGTTGCAACTGACTTGATGTATAGAACTGGCGTTTTTTTTTATGAAACAATGTTGATTGTTGAATTTGCGTTTGTTGTTTTTTTAATTTATATATATACATATATTTTATTTTAAATTTTATATTTTAAAATTAAATTTTGAAAATTAAAAGTATCAAATATAATTTATTTTATTATTGTTTGACTGTAACACAGTAATTAAATGTAAATGTCTGTTGTAAATTTATAATTTATTCACTGTTAATTAAATTATTATATTTTAAGTTCTAATTAACAGTATTATATATTTTTTTAAATTTATTATTAGAGAAAAAATGAAAATTTAAATTTTATAATTCTTTATTACCTTTAAACTAATTTTTTTATAAATGTTCAAACCTGTGGTTTATATACACATATGTAATTATTATAAATGTTCATACACGAGGTTTTTGTATAAATGTTCAAACTTGGGGTCACCAATATTATGTGGCCATATAAGAAATTAAACACTTCTCTTTTCTTCTGTTTTAACTTAATTTATTTATAATATTTAATCTAGTTATTTATCGTATTTATAATAGTTATTTATATATTTAACAATTATATTTATAAGGTTACTTTTTATTAATATACTTCTTTTGATACGTTTGCGTTCGCAGTCACTAATCAAGTGTGTTATTTAAATTTGATACATCTGTTAATTGCAGTTTTATTCTCATTGCAATTAACAGTTACACGAATCAAAAATGAGACGCTCATCGCATGATGTATGATAATACTAATTATCGAATAGCCGTAACAATAATATAATGTATATAAATATTTTGTTATTGTGCTATTGTTAACGTAATGTCTGATTTTTGGTAAAGTGATCCTGGGTGTCCCATGTCACTACAGATTTAAATGAAAATGATAGACCAGAATGTATTTTGTTATCATTAAAAAATTTAGTTTTAGAAAATGTTAACTACACAAAAGTATTTCGTTTCGAAACTAATAATTCTAAAAAAATGAATAAAGGCTACCAATATTTATGGTTCAAACCACACCGGACAGTATTATCGAGAACCTTTGTGGTTACCTTATTAGTTTGTACAGTAACTACTTTTATTTTTAATTAGAAAGAAAACACACCGCATTAATTATTATAATATACTTTATTATATATACACAATTCTATGCTTAATTACTAGTATTATTATTTTATTATTAATGGTTATATTTTTAGCTGTCGGTTTATTGAGCATCGATAACTGACTGAATTTTTGGACGAGAGTAACAGACGCTTATATGTTTTAATCGTTATCATTCGATATATAATGATAACAATTGTTATCATTATAAAGAGTCAGATTTTTATCTCTCCACAATTGCAATTGGTAGTTGCAATCGTGTAATGTTGTATGTGACCTGATGGTTCTATATAATAGGCATTCAATAAATGAATAATAAGTATATAATAAATCTATATAGGGTGGAGTTAGATGATGTTGTACCCAACAGTACTCCCCTCTGGATCGGAAACCGGTTATTTTCCAATTTATTCTTATTTGTAGTAAATTAGAGAATAACTAGTTTGCGAAACTGATGGACGTCGTCTCGAAAGCTGGTTTTAATCGGTCAATATTTATGCTTTCGTTCTTACTGTTTACATTAATTATAAAAGTTTTTCGATGTCTTCGTATTATTTTAAACGGTCCGTTTTATGGGTTGGTAAGTGGTCCTTTGACTTTATCTACTCGTATCAAGACATGCATACATATTTCCAGAGATTTTGGGACGAAAATACCGTTTTGGTTGTGTTACCTTGGAGGTGTTGGAACAATTAAGGCTTCCGAGCCACCTACGGAAGACCCTTTGAAAGTGGCTCTGATAGATAGAGCACTCTGATAGATAGATTTTAGAAACCCACTTAAAACAAACTGGCAGGTTTATAAGGAAGAAGTAGGTGTTAGATTAGAACAGCTAGAACCCCCCTATAGGTTAGGTTGCATAGCTGAGATCGAAAAAGAGGCTACGCACATTTCAAACGCGCTTTTAGAATCCTTTAAACTCGCATGTCCTCATTGATTGCGGAATTTGGGGGCTCGTCACAAAGAGGCTGAGCACTTAACGGTACACCACAAGGGGGAATCCTTTCACCCTTGCTGTACTTACTTGTAACGGACAAGCTTCTGCAGGATCTTTCAAATTCCGGTAACTTTATCATCTGTTATGCAGATGATCTAGCTATACTGATCACAGGTAGATTTGAGTCAACTCTCGCCGAGCTTATGCAGAGTGCGTTAAATATTGTATGCAGCTGGGCTACAAAAAACGGACTCAAGGTATACCTGGAGAAAACTGAGGCTTGCCTCTTTACGAATAAACGTAGTAAACCCAGCTTTATACTACCAAAAATTGGTACAAATGTCGTTACTTTAGTAGATAGGGCTATATTCTTTGGTGTAATTTTAGATGGGAAATTGAATTGGAAATACCATCTTGAAAGTAAGGCTGAAAAGGCAACTAGGGCTTTTTGGGCATGTAGGGGTGCCATTGGCAAAAAAATGGGGATTGTCACCTAAGATTATACACTGGCTTTACACCGGTGCAATAACATCTACATTCATCTACGGATCATTAGTCTGGTAGAAATCCCTAGAAATCGGATCGAACTTAAAGATTCTAGAAAAAATACAGCGGCAATGTTGTTTAAGTATTACTGGTGCCTGTACTAGTACACCTACTCGTGCGTTAGAGATTATGTTAGGTTTACCGAGAATTGATTTTTGGTTAAAAGCGTGGCTGCTAACGGCGCTTTGCGGCTAAGGTTGAATAAAAATATGCTAACTTCAGGTTCACACACGCCCCGTACAACAATCACTCGTGTGATCGAAGCAGCGGGTGACAATCTGAACATGAAATATGATTACCTTCCCCGTATCACAGTATTCGCGGAAGGTATCGGTACAAGAATACCGTCTAGGGGAGAATGGGAGAATGGCTCACCCATTCCAAGAAACAGTATCGTCCTTTATACGGATGGATCAAAGATGGAAACAGGTTGTGGAGCGGGAAGTTTTTCCGAACATCTTGATCTGAGAGTCAGTATTAGACTTGATGATCACTCCACGATCTTCCAAGCGGAAATTGCAGCCGTTAAAGCAGCGGCGGAATCGATATTAGAGAAATAAGAAAATAGTAATTTGTTCGGACAGCCAAGCAGCTATTAAAGCGCTGACATCAAAACTATAACCTCGAAACTGGTATTCAATTGTCGTACCCTCCTAGGCCAGGTAGCTATTAACTACAATAAACTGTTGATTATCTGGTTCACAGGACACCGAGAAATAGCAGGAAATGAGAAGGCAGATGAATTGGCCAGGAATGGTGCAACGGACACTGTCTATGTTCATTTGTGGCCAAAAATATTTCGAACCTACAAATTTCGTGTTGCCCGAACGCCAGGATGTGCTAGACCATGAAGACTATCAAATATTTTCTGTCTAAGTATTTTGGGAACGAAGGGGCGATGCTTGTCGTTTGAAACGTTGCACCACACTTTGTTTTCGCAGTCTGGTAGTTTAATTAATTTCAGTTGCCTTTTTAACTCATTAGGAAAATTTTGAATTAATTGTTTAAGTTCCTCATCTTGTTTTTGGATATCCGGTAAATCCTTTAATGTCACTGCCGATAGTTCGTGCTCCTGTTCGTTGTGTCGCGAAAGGCGGTCACTCACTACGTTATGTTTACCTTTTATGTGTCGTATGTCGTTTGTGAACTGTGCTATGTAGTCTAAATGACGTAATTGTCGTGGGCTACGTTCTGACTTAGAAATTATAGCCGTGCATAGAGGTTTGTGGTTAGTAAAAATTTAAAACTCTGTGCCTTCGATGAAATATCTAAAATGTTTAATAGCCTGGTAAATGGCTATTAACTCCCTATCAAATGCTGAATACTTGGATTCAGTAGGCAAAAGTTTTTTTGAAAAAAAACATAGGGGTTCCTAGCTGTGTTCGATGCATCAGTCGTTATGTTGTACTTTGCCTGGTTAAGCGGATGAGCGAGTAGCGTGTCAGAGGAGAGAGAATTTTTTACTTCGTTAAACTTAACGTTGTAATGGCCATGAAAAATTCTTTTTGCTTTTTTCTTTTTTAATTAGAGTTGCCAAGTGGGTATGAATCGGAGCTAAAGATTCCGCTAGTTGCGGTATAAAGCGGTGGTAATAATTAACCATGCCAACAAATCTCTGTATTTGTCTGATATTTGCCGGTTCCGGAAAATTCGTTATGGCGTCGACCTTTTCTTGTGAAGGAACAATGCCATTGTCCTTCATTTCAAATTTTAGCCTAGATTGATTTTAAAAAAAAGTTTATAAAAAAATTTTAATAATTAAAAAAATAAAAAAAATAAACACTACTGACACTATCAAGATTCGATCCAGAGTTCAATTATTTTGAAACTGGCGACCTACCTGCACCATACTATATATTGAATTTTTGTTTCTTAATAATTATTATAACATAAGATAGAAAAATTTGCGTAATTTGTTTTCTGTGAGTAATGTTTTTTACTTTTGTTTGGGTTGAGAGAGTATTATTATTCATTTTAATTTCCTCTGATATGAGAGCAATAAGGAAATATTTCTAGGCATAAAGACGACGGAAAAGAAATAAAGGGTCCGCCAAATAACTTTTTTTTTTTTTGAAAATGCTATAAAAAAAACTACTGAATATTTTCTCAAATTTCTTTTTTTATTTGAAAGTACAATCCTTCCGGTTAATAATGGAAAATAATTTCATTCAAATGGCTGCCTCGGCTGGCCATGCAGTAGCCTACACGATCGGTCCAATTTTTAAGCACATTATCGATTGTGTGCAGCTGTATTTCACCAATGGCTTCACGAATATTGTCCTTTAAAGCGCCAATTGTCTCTGGCTTGTCGGCGTAACACTTATCTTTGAGGGCACCCCACAAATAATAGTCCAACGGTGTCAAATCGCAGCTCCGAGGTGGCCAAACGACATCAGCTCTGCGGCTGATAATGCGATCTTCCAAAACAGGGCGCAAAACATCGAGTGTAGCTTCGGCTATGTGGCACGTAGCGCCGTCCTGTTGAAACCAAATGTTGCCAATATCCTCCTCTTCAATTTTTGTGAACAAAAATTCGTTCAACATGGCCCGATAACGATCGCCATTGACTGTAACGGCCACTCCTTGCTCATTTTCGAAGAAAAATGGCCCAATTATGCCTCTGGACCAAAATCCGCACCAAACAGTGACTCGTTTTGGGTGTACTGGCTTTTCAATGTATGCGTGCGGGTTTTCTGTGCCCCAAATGCGACAATTTTGCTTGTTTACATACCCGCCAAGATCAAAATGAGCTTCATCCGAAAAGATGATTTTTTGGCAAAATCGGCCAGATTTTCAAAGTAATGTCGCAATATTTCCTAGCGTTGTTCAAGCGTATACACAACCATATTCGTTCAGCGGAAGGATAAAACTAATTATCTGTCAAATCAGACATGAGCTAAGTGTTACCATTCACGAAATAAGCATTAGTTGAAAAAAAAAACTTTAGATGGCGGACCCTTTAGAAAAGAAAAAAATTACGCAGTGAGAAAATACTTGTTGGTCTGTAACATTTTCAAAAAAGTGGAAAAATCAACAGATTCATCGAAAATTAAATGAAAAAAATAAATAGGTAAATTTACCAAAAAAAAATAATAAAAATATTAATTAGCCATTTATTATGTAAATTTACTAAAAAAAAATAAATAAAAATAATCATTAGATATTTGTTAGGTAAATTTAACTAGAAAAAAATTTAGGTTTTTTATATGGATAACATAAAAATTTAAATAATTAACTCAAACAACTAAAATGAATGCAAAAAAAAAATTTAAAATACGTTTTTATATTTATTTATTTAGTAATTTTTTACATAATTTATAAAATTCATTTAAAATTTTGATCAATATAATAATGTATAAAAAGATATATTGATACCTCACGATTTGGACCAAAGTAATTTCTGTATGATATTTTATAAAAATTAATAATATAAGAAAAAATGAATATGGAAAACAAATTTCATACTTTTCAACATTTCAAAATAAAGTAGAAAAACCCAGATAAAGTAAAAATAATTAAAGGAAAATAATAATTAGGCATTCAATTTAAATTTACCTAATTATTATTTTTATTAATTTTTTTAGGTAAATTTACCTAAACTTTACCTATAAAAATATATGGCTTTTATTCACACTGATATGAATAATACTTAGCCAAACCGCGGCTCTCCTACTTCTTCAATGCGCCCGAGGTAGAAAAATATCGTTAAAATTTCGGCGTCCTTTGAAATAAAACTAAATAAAACAATGAGTGTAACTACCGCCCTTTATATTAATTTTATTGTTTTTTTTATATATGTACTTTCTTAACTATTTTAGAATTATTTAGAATTTTTTTATTTGATCAAAAAAAATTTCCTGGTTCTTTATTTCATTAACTACTTTTCAAAAATTTTTTTTGGGTTTTTCGTGGTTGTTTTATGACCTGTGATACTCTGTATGACCTGTGTTATCATATAAGATCAGGTAATTTACTCAAAGAGCTATAAAATAAATGCAAAAAGATTTCGTATGGCATAGTTATTTGCAATTTGCATTCTAAATAACATTAAAAAATTTTATGTGTTTCACTTAACATTTAAAATTAAAAAGTAGCCCCCATGGGATCATGGTGTTTCTTTAAATCCCGAAATCCCGGGATTTAATTTTTGTCTGAATTATATTTTGAAATTTTTTCTCATCAAAATTTCCTAAGAATAACGCAAGATTTTTTTTTATGAAATACATAGAATATAATCGCACGATTTTTTTTTATGAAATACGTAGAATACGTAGAATTTTTTTTGTGCAATTTTTTTTTTCTCAACAAAATGTTCCCAGAATTCAATTATCAGAAAATTTACAATTTTTTATGAAATACGAAGAATTTGTTTGTGCAATTAACTAGTACTAGACGCATTTTAATTTTTTTTCCTTGTTCACTCCACTAGGGAGCATAGGACTACAAGTACCGAGTTACTTACACTTGAAGTGTCATTTTAACATTTTGGTATTGCAATTTGGACCTACTAATTTTTATATGGATTCCGAACCATAAATTTCTTTATAGTGAAGAAACTTTCTAATTGCAACAAGCTAATGGCTTTTATTAGTGAAACATTTGTTGTTAGCAAATGGCCTCGACCGTTAGCATTTTTCCCAGTTTTAAATTACATTTTTATTGTAATTTTATTACTGGTACTCATTTAAAGGTGAGTAAACTTAGACCAACATTAATTTCTGGGACGGGAGTTGAAACCAGTAGCTAATGCATGATAGCTTAGCACACTGCCACTTAAGCCACGCATTTAATATTCAGTTTACAATTAAAATTTACGAGTGAACTATTATCTTGATCTTTTCAATAACTTAATTATTGAAACAATGAAATCAATGGCACCTTGTATTAAATCAAAAAATAGTACGGATAAATTCTTGTCACCTATTCTAACAAAATTACACAAAGAAAAAAGTCTAAATTTATCCGCTATGAACGAAATCTATCAAAAAAATTATGACAAAAGTGAGCCTTTATATATTTGTACTCAATTCTATATTAGGTAATTTAAATGTATTAATCAAACAAAACTTAAAACTATCAGTAAGTAAAGATTGGGAAACTCAATCAAAGCCATAAACTATTTAAAAAGAAACCTGGCAGTGAAATAGAAAAGATGAAAATAAATGCTAATGAAACTGAATAGTATAGCTAATATTAACACCGCTGAGCTTAACACAGGCGACAATAACAACTATTCAATTTCAAATAATCAGGACATTCTTAACATTATCGGGGCAGAAATTCAAAATACCCATAAACTACGAACTCTTAACAATAACTTACAAAATAATAAAATAAACCAAAGAGTTTCACAATTTACTAACAAAAAGATTTAGTCCAAATAAATAATATTACACTTGTACAATTTAGTAATAGTATGAACGCAATCTCTCTTCATAAAAATTAATGTAAGAACAAATATTTTGCTCTATTAGACGAAGACGAAGTTAATCATACTTTTAGAAACCTATATAACAAAGTTTCTGTTGGTCCAGACGAAACCCGAATATAGGTTTAAAAAACTTAACTAATAATATTTTATCGCAATTTTGCACTATATATAATAATAACTTAAATTATTGGTATTTTCCAGCAAACTGGAAAGAATCGAAGGTTTGTGTTAATAAGTAACCGGGAAAAGATCCTACAAATTGTAAAAGTTATAGACCCATTAGTATGATAATATAAGCAAAGTCTTTGAAAAATTGGTAAATAAATATCTTATCCAAATTACAAAAGACAAGGGTGTAATACCAAATAAACAATTTGGTTTTCGGGCACAACACTCTATAGTCTATACATACTATAAATAAACTTACGCCTTCCAGATGATTTTCTCAAATTTATACAAAGTGAAACAACCAACGTAACATTTGTTGGCATTTAAATAAAAAGCAATACGTACAGGCCCGGCTCAACAGTGGAAGCAGAAGATGCACGGCATCGGGGCGCCACTCTAAAAGGGCGCTAAAATCGAAAAGTGATTTTCCACTTAGTTTTTTTTTTGTATATTTTTTTTTAAAAAATCTATTTTCAAATCCAATTTTTTTTTGAAAAAAAATTTTCTTTGCCCAAATTAAAAATAACACAAAAAAAAAATCTATTCGTAGTAGGTTCTTTTTTTGAAAATAATTTTTTTTCGCTTAATAGCTTTTTGTTTTTTTAAAATGACACACATTTTCCAACTATTTTTTTTTCCGTTCTTGTTATTTTCCATTCATGTTTGTACATGTTAATTATATCGTTGCAATATTTTCAGTAAGAAAAAATAGTATTTTAAATAGTGTTCATTACATTAAAAAAAATATAATTTGTTTTGTGAAATATTTAATTTTAATTAGACATTAAAGTGTAAGAAGAAAGTGTAATTTGTTGGATAATACTATTTTTGTGTTGTGAGTATAGTGATTTTTATCAATTTTATATATTTTAAGTTATCAAAATTTTGCAGCATCATTAACCAATCATTTTAAAAATGGAAAAAAAGAAATTATCTGGTGCAGAATACCGGAAAAGAAAAGCGGCGAGAGAAATTCAAGAAAAGAAGTTAAAAGGTCAATTGACCAAATTTTTTAAAAAAAAGATAACAGCTCTATAAATATAAATAGTACTAGCAATGAACCGCAAGATCTACATTCACTCATACCAGAAAAAGTTACTGATTCACATTCTTTAGCATTACCAGATCAACACAATGAACATGAAAACATTTCAACTAGTGAATATAATTTATCTTCACCACAGCAAACAGAAAATACAGTGCAAGTAAGCGAAACAGTAAGTGAAGATTTTAGTTCATTTAAATCAAATGATCCAGCCACTTGGCCCGAAATTATTAATGACAAAATTCGAAAAGTTATTATTGAACAGGGTGCGATGATACAGATAAAAAAGTATTTCTCAAGAGAGATTAGTTGGGTTGGCAATGATTGCTATTGAAAGCGATATCTGCGATGAACTAAAACTAAATGATATTTTGGATGAATTTGCTTCGATAAAAGCCAGAAAAATAAAATTTTGAGTTATTTTGATATTTGTTAATTACATCTCTTAATTGATAACAAATAAATGTTTAATTTTAAATAATAAACAATAATCAATATATTGTTTAATTTGTATTTGAGTTTTTGATATAGTTTTTTATAAAGGGCGCTAAACAGAAACCTTGCATCGGGGTGCTAGTACCGCTAGAGCCGGTGCTGAATACGTATCAGCATGTCTCATACAATTTGAATCGGCTTTTAATTCTCTTTGGACGGGGTTAATCTATAAACTTTTAAATTATAATTATCCTATACATTTAATTAAATTAATTCAAGAAATGATTAGTAAAGCTTTTGAAGTTAATAACAGTACTTCAAAAAGTTTTATTAAAAACAGTAACACTACTTCAAAAAAAAGTTTTATTAAAAACCCTCCAATTTTGTTCAATATTTTTTTGAGCACCTTATTAGAAGATTTTAATAGTAAAACCGGTCTAAAATGTAGTATAGCTTTTGATGATGATGTGGTGATTTATGTAGAAGGTAAAAACGCTACACAAATCCAAAATGCCATACAGTCAATGTTTGACGAAGTTTTATTTTATACTAACTCTTGGCACATGAGAGTTAACATTAAAAAATGCGAAGTCATTCTATTTCGTACATCATTAAATAAATGTAATAAAGACATTCGACAAAATTAGAGAAAATTCTACATTTACACACCAAATAATATAAATCTAATAAATAAAAAAATGTGAAATACTTAGGAGTATAGTTACAACACAGTTTAAATTATTCAAAACATTTGCAAAATAAAGTTAGTTTAGCAAGAAAAATATTTGGGACGTGTCACCAACTATTTCAAACTATTCACCAACTATTCAAACACAGTTGCCACCAACTATTTCAAACACTTGTTAACAAGAGTTAAAATAAAATTATAGACTACCAAACATTAATTACACCAATCCTGACATATCGTTGTCAAATTTGGGATAATGTAAGTGCATCTGCTAGGGAAAGTATAGAAAATCTGAGAGAAAATTTCTGAGATTTTGTACTGCAAAACATCTAAAATCAGACACTGACTACCAATACTACATTTGAAATAAAAATTTTTACAATACTACAAAACAATAGCCATATTTATTTTACATTTAATTCGAAAACACTTTGCCAAAATAGTCACTTCTGACAATAGTTTAATTTCCCATGTAGTTTACGCAGGCAGTAGGTATATAGAACACGCAGGCAGTAGGTAAGAACAAACATTAAACTCAAACTTTATTTCCCCAGATGATTTTCTCAAATTTATTCAAAGTGAATACAACAACGTACCGATTATTTATCACATATTTAGAAGAAGTACTGAAAAATTTATTAAATTTGAAGGAAACCTTAATCCTCGCAATACAACCATAAATTGGAGATATAATATGGAACTACCTTTAAAAAATTTTGTCTGAACAAAATAAATTTTGGTGGTTAACATGATCAACATTTTTTTATACTTTTTGTGTGATAACTATAATTATAATAATTTATTTATAGCTCTAATAAATAAATAAGGGTGTTAAAAAAAAAATTTATAAAATAAAAACAATTATAATAAATTTGAATAAATAAAAATAAACTAAAAAGTGTTTTTTATTTCCAGATAGGCACTTTAACTAACCAATACCCCACACGCGTTGCGTTACGTAACATTAAAAAAAAATTTATATTACTAGGCATTATTATATCATCTTTTAAAATAATTATAAAACGGAAAAAGGTTTTAGTTAAAATTAGAATTAAGTATGGAAAATACCCACGTAAGATGAAATATGGAAAAACTTTTAATTTTAATCGATAAAATTACGAATTTTTGGCAACCTTCTTTGTTATTGTGTTTATTTTTACCAGAATTGTCAAATTACATTAGAGACAAATATTTTTAAAAGCTTTTAAAAATATTTTTCTCAATATTTTTAAAAGCATTTTGTAAAATTATATTGGAAGCATTGAGAAAAATATTTTTAAATGCTTTTTATTTAGCTTGATCGTGTCTGTTTATTTGTCATTCTGGCACGCGTTTTTTATAACCATACACCACATAACTAATTCCTTTTTGTAATAATTATTATAAAAAACGTAGTCAAATTTTTCTTTAAAGTATTGGTTAATCATCGTTTGGATTGCATGTGCATAACAATTCTCTATTACTCTTCTCTTTGAGTATATTTTTTATTTCTGATATTTTAGTTAGAAAAACCAAAAGATACAGGTAAATTAAATGAAAATAATTAAAAAAAAGTAGAAAACTAACAGATTCAGTTAAATTAAATGAAAAGTAATAATTAGGCATTTATTAGATAAATTTATCTAAATAAAATTATTCAAAATATTAATTAGGCATTTATTACGTAAATTTTTCGAAAAAATGGGTTTTTTGTTTAGGGATATGATAAAAAATTAGGTAATTTACTCAAACGGAAATAGCAATATCCTTAAATCCATAACATAAATATATAATCAAACAGAAATATTGCTCTCATATCATATACATATATGTAAAAAAAAACATTACATGTTTTTTAAATATAAATTATATATGGTTCATTTAACATTTAAAACTAAAAAGAATAAAATAAAATATATGTATGTAAACACTATTTTTTTTAAAACGGTTTTAAGAAAAATGAAAATTTCTAGAATATTGTTAATGAAAATCTGCAATATTTAAGGCGTAAAAAATTAGAGACATTATAAGAACCACGCAGTATTTAATGTTCCTTGAATGCTTAAAATATTCTAAATTTAAACATCAATGCTTAGCGTGGTTCGTTTAATGTTTGTGATTTTTTAAGCCTCAAATAGATCACATCTCCTGATTGGGATCTATGCTTTCAATAAAATCAATATATGTAGCTTTGAAAATTATAGATTACAAATCTTTAAAGTTCTTAAGTTAGTTGTCCTTTTTTCAAAATCTTCTTGTCATACTTCCATTGTTTGTCGTTCTTCTCTTCTTGGTTTAACTATATAATATACTTTCCGCATGTATCATTATAACGATTAGAAGAAATATGGTATATTCTATTGTAAATTGTAACTTTGAAAATTAAATACAATAAAAAAATTTTTATTTGTCCAAATTAAATTAGTTTAAAAACATTAAATTAAAATTATTTATTATTTTAAGCTTGAAATATTTTCCAGGAGAGAATGGAAAATCAATTTTTACGACTACATAATATCAAGCAGTTTATATTATGTAAAGACATAAAATTAAAATATTCTGGTAAAATTAAAGAAATATCTCGCAAATTAAATTTTAATATTTGTTAGTTTTGTTAATATTTATTAATAATGCATAAAGTATTGAACAGCTTTTTTGCTCCAATCAATGTATATGATTTACATTATGTTCTATAGTCTTTAATATTATATATTTATGTCATGGATTTAAGGATTTTGCTTGATTATTTTATTTATTTTATTTCTACTTTTTCATTCATTTCATTTTTATTTTATATTAAACAATCTAGTTTATATAAAAAGTTGAGCTATAATTTCTTTATAAAAAAATAGGAAAAAATATATATAAATTTATGTACATACATATGTATATATACTGTATAAAAATATTTATTTATATACATATAAAGGCATACTGGCAGTGAAACGTGAAACAGCGTATTGAAGTTTGAATGAAAAATGCCAAACTCGGAGACAAAAAAGATAAAAAAAAATATACAGCTAAGAGGAAAGAAGTGTATAATAATTTATCAGTGGTGTTCATGAAAATTGTACTGTCAAAACAGATGAAAGGAAAAAAAAGCTACCCTAGAAATGTTAAGTTTAGGTTCGCCTTTAAAGAGTAAGAAATACAACTACGCCACTGACCTGTCATTCAGAAGAAGATTGATGATCGTCATAGATACTTGTGGGGTGGAATTTTGTGTTTATGGTGCTTCATGGTGTTTGGATTCAATTCAATAGAGATTGTTTCTTACAACCAAATATATATATATATTTATATATATATATATATATATTATATATATAATATATATATATATATATATATGTTATAAATTTTTCATCGTTGCATTTATTATATTGAATAGCAAAATATCTTGGAATCTTGTAGTTGGTTTTGCAAGTAAAATTATTATGCAAAACTTATTTTTGTTTTTAATTTTTTTTGTCGATTATAGCAAAACATATAGTTCTAATTTCATCTATTTGAAAAAATGTTGTTTTTTTTTACAATTTTGCTGTTCTCTTGTTGAGAAAATGTATAAAAATTGTATAAAATTGTCTAAAAGTTTTACTTCAAATATACAATTTTCTATATCGTAATACTCAACAAAGCAAGAGTTGTCAATAACATAACAAACATAAGAATACTCGATATGGTGGCATTGGTAGCTTCAGAATAATTCAATTTTGGTTCGAATCCCGATAAATTGATTTTATAAACATTATTATATTAAATGAAATTTTTAATAAATTTTATAAGTTATGTTAAACCATTGATTAAGAATAAAACAGATATGTTATTTTGAAACACCAAAATTTCTTTTAAAAGTATTGGTTAATCATTGATTGAATTGCATAACAATCTTTTTCTATTGTTCCCCTATTTGTGTATAATTTTTACTTTTTATATTTTTATTCGTTTGTACTCTTTTTATATTTTTATTCCAATACATATGGGTAAAAAAGGGTATCGAAAAATGTATCCAACTTTTCGTACCCAACTTTTTGTTAAATTAACATATACTGTTTTAGATTTCATATTAAGCTTAAGAACTAGCATTTTAATATATAATTTATTCATAGAGATAAATGTATATTTTTTCAAGTCTTATTTTGAAATATATTTTGAAAGAGTTTGACTTTAATCCGAAATTGGTAATGATTTAATGTACAAATTCCTAATATTTGTATGCAAATTAAATATATACATATATAAATAATGTAATATAAATGTGTTCAGAAATTTTATTCAAATTGTGAAATAGGCTTAGTCAAAATATCACATATGAAATAATCTTTCATTGTTTTAACTACCTCAACTAATAATTTAATCCACAAATAGATTAAATGTAACATATCAGTAAATTTTGATATAAATACTTTAATATGTAATATCAAAATTACTAAATAAACTTTAATATGTAATATCAAAATTACTACTATAATTTGGTATTACTTATAAAACATATTAAAGATAGTAGATTTTGTGCATTAAATTTTATACGATAATTGATAATATCGAAATTTTGGGATCATCGAAAAAAAATATATATTTTTTCGAAAAAAATTTCTCCAAATTAAATAACATAAAAAATTATTATAAAAAGTATCTGGCTAGTTTTTACCATTTTGTTTATACAAAAATCCCATCAAAAAATTTTGGAAGAAATGTTTCTAAATGTATACAAATGTATGCATTCGGTTGAACTGTTTTTTCTGTGTGGAGAGAGATTAATCCTCCGTCACTTCCTCTGATGTGAGAGCAATAAGAAAATGTTTTTATTTAAAGAGACGACGGAAAAGAAATAGCAAAAAAAACTTATTCAGTGAGCAATAAAAGTGTTAATGCTTTTGCAAAATTTGCAGATAAGTGGAAAAAGCAACTACGTAAAATTAAATAAAAATACAAATTAGGAAGTTCTTACCTAAAAAAAAATAATGAAAATAATAATTAGGCATTTATTAGGTAAATTAAAATTTGGTTTTTTGTATATGGATATGATAAAAATCAGGTATTTATTACGGAACAGTAATTTGCAATCTGAAGTTTACACAACATAAAAAATAAATATGGAAACTTTTAATAGTGGACAATTAAAAAAATGTGGTTTTTTTAAGGTTTCTGTTTTGCCATTTAATCAAGCCTCAAATATTTCAGATTTCCATTAACAATTCACATTTCTCTTATAACAGTTCTAGATGCTCAGGATCACCTTCAATTGAAGTTTCTACTTTTTAGTAGGCTAATTTTAGATAAAAGCATTTTAAAAAATATTTTTACATATTTATAATGTGTTTAAAATATCATAAGACCGCTGCATCGCCGAGCGCATAAGAATATGTATATCTAATTGACTATTATTCAAAGTACGCGCTCCCGTGCAATCAAAATGCGAAAATTTTTACTTGGGAAATACTTTATTTATTGAGAAAGATTTTATTTGCTTGGAAAAATACTAGGGTTTTTTTTGGGAATTAAAGGCAAAAATGAAACATGCAAAAATTTAGCATACCGCAACATTTAATTATAGCGCATCTAAGCTAATTTAAATGATAATTTTTCATTAAAAAAAATTAACAAATTGAATTGTATACTATATGTAAATGTATTTGTCCCTACTATTTATTCTTAGTATTTAAGGACTAAAACTAAGTTAAGAAGTAAACATATTCATATATGTTATTTTTTTATCTCAAACATTTTTTACATATTTTTATTAACTTATTTTGAAATATTTTTATTAACCTATTTTAAAATATATAAACCGTGGTTTTATTCTGTAGCCAATTTCTTTTCTGTTACAGCTGACTTCAATTTAAAATATATACATATATTTATACATTTTTTTTAAAAAATAGGTTAATAAAAATATTTCAAAATAAGTTATATATATATATATATATATATATATATATATATATATATATATATATATATATATATATATATATATATATATATATATATATATATATATATATATATATATATATATATATATATATATATATATATATATATATATATATATATATATATATATATATATATATATATATATATATATATATATATATATATATATATATATATATATATATATATATATATATATATATATATATATATATATATATATATATATATATATATATATATATATATGCTGGGTGCTGATAGTGGTGGTCTTAGATGATGGTGGTGGTTGTGGTGTTGATGTTGTATATGCTGGGTGCTGATAGTGGTGGTCTATATATGCTGGGTGCTGATAGTGGTGGTCTTAGATGATGGTGGTGGTTAGTGATAATACTAGGTGTTGATGTTGTGGGTGAGGCAGTTGCGGATGGGTATGTTGTGGCTGGGGATGTTGGCGCTGATGATGATTATGAATTTGGGTGGTGACGATGATGGTGATGGTGGATGGTGATGTTGGCTAGTGAGCGGTGATAGTGAGTGGTATTGGTGGGTGATGATGGACTCTGTTGATTTTGGGTGAAGATGGTGGTGCTGATAGTGAGGCTGTGATAGTTAATAATGATGGTCGCTGGTGGTGGTCGCTGATGATGATTGGTGATGGTGGGTGATGTTGGTGGGTGTTGATTTTGGGTGGTACTGGTGTTTGCTGATGCTGGGTGACATAGTGATTGTGGGTGATGATGGTGTATGATAATCATGGGTGGTGAAGATGGGTGCTAGTGACGTAGATGGGATTTTTGTGGTGGATGAAGATAATGTGGATGGGGTTGTTGGAGTGATGGTGTGATTTGGGTTGTTAAGATTTGGTGATTGTGGGCGGTGGGTGGTGGTGATGCATGTGGGCGGTCGTGATGGTGTTCATGATGGCGTGGATGTGGATAGATTATTAATAGATTATACATAGATTTAATATAAATATATAAAATGTCTAGTTCATAAATTACCTGTTCTTCCCTTGTTTTGCTGGGGTGCTCCGGACACGTCAGGGCTGGATCCTAGAGGAACTACATTTATATATATTTTCCTCAATAATTTTTTTTTTGTATAATATTACAGAGATATTTCGTTCCGCCAAAAAAAAACTAAGTATCAATTTAAATAACAAAAAAATAATACCACACAACGACAAAAAATTAGCAACTTACTACAAATATAAGAAAAATCTACTCTACGAAAAATTTGAATAAAAATTCTGGCAACTAAAAAAAACTACTTTACAAAAAAAAACTATCAATGAAAAACAAAAAAAAAATCTACTATATAATTTTTAACAACAAAATCTACCTTAATTTTACTGACCACCTGGTTTTTTTTGTTTGAAAATTTTTTTCTTCTTCTTGTTATTTTGGTTCCAGTTGATTTCATTAACGGGCTGCCGCTGGTCCTGGCCACAGCTGTCTCGAGATGACGAAGCAGGCTGCTGTAGTTGGATGTTCTTCCTTTATATTGTTTTCTGGTATTCGCTTTTGTTTTTCTGGAAGATTTTTATTTTTTTACGGCGTACTTTCCTTTAACGGCGATTACCAATAATTTTTTTTTTGTGTCTTTTTCTTTTCCGAATAACCCACAGTCGCAAAAAAATAATATTAATATTAGTTTGTTTTTGGTTATTTTTTTTAATTGTTCCCATGAACATAATAAAAATTACACTAAAAATTCAACCAAAATTCTTTTAATTTATTTTTAAATTTAAGTAAACGGAAAATCGCAAGTCATAGGCAATTTCGTCCCCACTAATGTCCTTCATTTTTTTTTTTTTAATTTACCACAATTTTAAAATAAAAGAATTAATTCAAACTAATGTACGCAACGACTATCCAATTCAAAATCTTCCGACTAAACATCCCAGGAAAAATAACTTTTCCTTCCACGAAACCTTCCGTTTTTTCGAAAGCTTTCCACTTTCGAGTCACCGTCATTTGACATATTGTACAAATGACGCTGAGTACGTTTTTTTCCAAGCTTTCGTAAAGCAAACCAGTTTTTTCCTTCTTCTACTCCCGGAAACAGCTGTAGCCATTAGCCGCTGTAACGATTCGGTAATAGTGGACCCACCGGCAGGGTTCGCCCAGTGACAACTTACGGAACCTTATTATTATTATTAAGTTATGTTGCTGTTGCTGGAATTTTTTAGGTCACAAAAAAAAAAAAAATAAACAACTATATCAAATTAAAGGAAACGATATTTTTGTTCCTTTCAGGTAATTTAAATATTAAAATATATGTATTTTCAAATACATATATTTTAATATTACTTTTTTTTACATTTTTAGTTGGTGTGGTTTTTCTTTTATTCCTGAAGAAATTTAGTGAAGAGCCCGCTGGGCCACAAGCTAGTGGAATCTAGTTTAACGCAATTGTGTTGCACCAATCAGTCACACAAGTTACCTATTGGAGAACCACCTGAGTTGCCTTGACTGTAAAGTGTTGAATCAAACCCCGGCGAACCTACTCAGGTGAACCTGACGGTGTCGACCAACCTTTTATACAATTTACACATGGTGAACCTAACAGTCCCATAATATATTGATTGGAGAACCAATTGAGTTGCCTCGGACGATGTGTGTTGAATCAAACAATTGAGTTGCCTCGGACTATGATTTTGAAAACCACTACTCGATATCAAAATAGATATCGAATGAAATTAACGTTTGGCAGCTGGATCTATCGAGTAACATCATACCAAGTACAATAAATTTCGATATCGTATACGATATCGAAATTTATTGTACTTTGTATGATGTTACTCACCTATATATATATATATATATATATATATATATATATATATAGGTGATTTTTTATATACTTAATCACTTTTCTAGAAGCACCAAAGTTATAGTATCATTGAATGTTATAAAAATTGCGTCCAATTTACATACATATATATATATATTTAAAACTAAAATTATATTATGTTAAATCTATGTATAATCTATTAATAATCTATCCACATCCACGCCATCATGAACACCATCACGACCGCCCACATGCATCACCACCACCCACCGCCCACAATCACCAAATCTTAACAACCCAAATCACACCATCACTCCAACAACCCCATCCACATTATCTTCATCCACCACAAAAATCCCATCTACGTCACTAGCACCCATCTTCACCACCCATGATTATCATACACCATCATCACCCACAATCACTATGTCACCCAGCATCAGCAAACACCAGTACCACCCAAAATCAACACCCACCAACATCACCCACCATCACCAATCATCATCAGCGACCACCACCAGGGACCATCATTATTAACTATCACAGCCCCACTATCAGCACCACCATCTTCACCCAAAATCAACAGAGTCCATCATCACCCACCAATACCACTCACTATCACCGCTCACTAGCCAACATCACCATCCACCATCACCATCATCGTCACCACCCACATTCATAATCATCATCAGCGCCAACATCCCCAGCCACAACATACCCATCCGCAACTTCCTCACCCACAACATCAACACCTAGTATTATCACACCACAACCACCACCATCATCTAAGACCACCACTATCAGCACCCAGCATATATATAAGATGGTGGTGCTGATAGTGGGGCTGTGATAGTTAATAATGATGGTCGCTGGTGGTGGTCGCTGATGATGATTGGTGATGGTGGGTGATGTTGGTGGGTGTTGATTTTGGGTGGTACTGGTGTTTGCTGATGCTGGGTGACATAGTGATTGTGGGTGATGATGGTGTATGATAATCATGGGTGGTGAAGATTGGTGCTAGTGACGTAGATGGGATTTTTGTGGTGGATGAAGATAATGTGGATGGGGTTGTTGGAGTGATGGTGTGATTTGGGTTGTTAAGATTTGGTGATTGTGGGCGGTGGGTGGTGGTGATGCATGTGGGCGGTCGTGATGGTGTTCATGATGGCGTGGATGTGGATAGATTATTAATAGATTATACATAGATTTAACATAATATAATTTTAGTTTTAAATATATATATATATGTATGTAAATTGGACGCAATTTTTATAACATTCAATGATACTATAACTTTGGTGCTTCTAGAAAAGTGATTAAGTATATAAAAAATCACCTATATATATATATATATATATATATATATATATATATATATATATATATATATATATATATATATATATAGGTGAGTAACATCATACAAAGTACAATAAATTTCGATATCGTATACGATATCGAAATTTATTGTACTTGGTATGATGTTACTCGATAGATCCAGCTGCCAAACGTTAATTTCATTCGATATCTATTTTGATATCGAGTAGTGGTTTTCAAAACTCATAGTCCGAGGCAACTCAATTGTTTGATTCAACACACATCGTCCGAGGCAACTCAATTGGTTCTCCAATCAATATATTATGGGACTGTTAGGTTCACCATGTGTAAATTGTATAAAAGGTTGGTCGACACCGTCAGGTTTCACCTGAGTAGGTTCGCCGGGGTTTGATTCAACACTTTACAGTCAAGGCAACTCAGGTGGTTCTCCAATAGGTAACTTGTGTGACTGATTGGTGCAACACAATTGCGTTAAACTAGATTCCACTAGCTTGTGGCCCAGCGGGCTCTTCACTAAATTTCTTCAGGAATAAAAGAAAAACCACACCAACTAAAAATGTAAAAAAAAGTAATATTAAAATATATGTATTTGAAAATACATATATTTTAATATTTAAATTACCTGAAAGGAACAAAAATATCGTTTCCTTTAATTTAATATAGTTGTTTATTTTTTTTTTTTTTTTGTGACCTAAAAAATTCCAGCAACAGCAGCATAACTTAATAATAATAATAAGGTTCCGTAAGTTGTCACTGGGCGAACCCTGCCGGTGGGTCCACTATTACCGAATCGTTACAGCGGCTAATGGCTACAGCTGTTTCCGGGAGTAGAAGAAGGAAAAAACTGGTTTGCTTTACGAAAGCTTGGAAAAAAACGTACTCAGCGTCATTTGCACAATATGTCAAATGACGGTGACTCGAAAGTGGAAAGCTTTCGAAAAAACGGAAGGTTTCGTGGAAGGAAAAGTTATTTTTTCTGGGATGTTTAGTCGGAAGATTTTGAATTGGATAGTCGTTGCGTACATTAGTTTGAATTAATTCTTTTATTTTAAAATTGTGGTAAATTAAAAAAAAAAAATGAAGGACATTAGTGGGGACGAAATTGCCTATGACTTGCGATTTTCCGTTTACTTAAATTTAAAAATAAATTAAAAGAATTTTGGTTGAATTTTTAGTGTAATTTTTATTATGTTCATGGGAACAATTAAAAAAATAACCAAAAACAAACTAATATTAATATTATTTTTTTTGCGACTGTGGGTTATTCGGAAAAGAAAAAGACACAAAAAAAAAATTATTGGTAATCGCCGTTAAAGGAAAGTACGCCGTAAAAAAATAAAAATCTTCCAGAAAAACAAAAGCGAATACCAGAAAACAATATAAAGGAAGAACATCCAACTACAGCAGCCTGCTTCGTCATCTCGAGACAGCTGTGGCCAGGACCAGCGGCAGCCCGTTAATGAAATCAACTGGAACCAAAATAACAAGAAGAAGAAAAAAATTTTCAAACAAAAAAAACCAGGTGGTCAGTAAAATTAAGGTAGATTTTGTTGTTAAAAATTATATAGTAGATTTTTTTTTTGTTTTTCATTGATAGTTTTTTTTGTAAAGTAGTTTTTTTTAGTTGCCAGAATTTTTATTCAAATTTTTCGTAGAGTAGATTTTTTTTATATTTGTAGTAAGTTGCTAATTTTTTGTCGTTGTATGGTATTAGTTTTTTGTTATTTAAATTGATACTTAGTTTTTTTTTTGGCGGAACGAAATATCTCTATAATATTATACAAAAAAAAAATTATTGATGAAAATATATATAAATGTAGTTCCTCTAGGATCCAGCCCTGACGTGTCCGGAGCACCCCAGCAAAACAAGGGAAGAACAGGTAATTTATGAACTAGACATTTTATATATTTTTTAAGTTAAATAATTTTTTTTTTTGTGAACCTGCGGTGTAGGTCGTCACTGAGGCATGGCGCCCGATGCCTAAAGAAAATTTAAAAATGTTCTCCTCCGAAATCCCTTCAAACAACCGACATTTCGAATATCGAGAAATTTGAAAATGGTTTTCATTTTCCGATTCTACTGGTGTTTGAAATGGCGATGCAGGTGGCATTTGGACCAGTGAATTTATAGAGTATGAAAGTACAATTGCCCACTTGTAACTACCAAAACAGTTACTCTCCATTGTACAACTATAGGTCTTGTTCTGCTGTGTTCGAAACGAATTTCTCACAGTTCCTCCTCAGACTTGGTTGGTTGGTTGGTTCTTAAGGAGGGGGATGTCGTTTTCCCCACGCACTGAAGCCACATTGGGCCCGTTGTACACTCCCGCCGATGGCCAAAGTTTACAGCTCATCGACCCATCCCACCTCCTTTAAGAAATTAATCAGTTTAGAGGGCTTAATTTCTGCTGCCTCTTCAAGGTTATTTAGAAAGTGACAGTCTAAATTTTTCAGTCTCCTAAGGCGCACCGATGGACAGTGGCATAAAAGGTGTTCAAGTGATTCCTCTTCTTCTTCGCAGCCCCTGCATTGGGAGTTGCTTGTAAGTCCTAGCCTGGCCGCATGTTTCCTTAAGATTATGTGTCCCGTGACAATACCAGTGTATAGTCTAGCCGTAGCTTTATTCATTGATAAAATTGACCTAGTTTTCTTAATGTCAGGACAGCCCCAAAAAAGTTTTGTATTAACACAACCATTGAGATCTGTCCATCTAAGAGTGTTGCTGTGTTTAGCCCAGTTTTCCAGCAACATTTTAGAGAATGTTGCTGGGTGTCCGATCTGATAGACCTCAAGGGAGTCATTTGTGGCCCCGTGCCTAGCCATTTCATCAGCTGTCTCATTTCCTACGATCATACAGTGACCCGGTGACCATAGGATTTTTAAAACATTCCTATTTGCCAAGAGATTCAGGTTTTCCCTGCATTCCTGAACTATTTTCGATTTGACAGCCTTATTTGCAAGCGCTTTTAGCGCTGCCTGACTGTCTGAACATATAACTATACGCTTGTCTGTGATTTGTTGCAGATTTAACGTTATTGCAGCTTTATTTATTGCCGCAATCTCCGCTTGGAAAATAGTGCAATGATGATCTAGTCTGAAGCTAATTGCCAGATCTGGATCATCTGCGAATATTCCTGCACCGCATCCTGTCTCCATTTTAGAACCGTCGGTATAGATCACCATGCTATTTCGGGGAATCGGATTTCCATTTTCCCATTCCCTTCTTGAAGGTAATCTTACCGTGTATTTATCGTTGAATTTTACCTGTTTAATGATGTAATCACTTACGTTATCTATATTGTAGCCCGCTGCAGCGATGATTTCCGCGATCTCCTCGTGCGGCGTGCCTTGATGTGTTTTTAACCATTTCCCGTTCAGGTTTAAGCGAATAGCAGTGTTCGCAGCTACCTTCCTAACGTGGATATCGATTTGGTGAATGTTTAGTACAGTTTCCAATGCCCTTGTAGGCGTACTACGGATTGCCCCGTTATGCCTAGGCAGCATTGGCGTTGTACTCTTTCGTAAATCTTCAGATTTGAACCTATGCTAAGAGAGTTCCACCATACTATGGCACCATAAGTTAATATTGGCCGTATTACGCTAATATAAATCCAGTGGATTTGTTTAGGTAACAGGCCCCACTTCTTTCCTATTGCACTTCTGCAAGTCCAGAAAACTTTGATAGCCTTCGAAGCTTTCTGTTGCAGATGATGTTTCCATTGCAATTTCTTGTCCAAAATGACACCTAGGAATTTGACCCGATCTGTCAAGGTTAGCCTGATGTCATCTATCTTAGGGAGGTTTATGTTGGGAATCCTCCTTTTCTTTGTAAAAAGACATAACTCCGTTTTACCCGGGTTTATTCTGAGTCCGTTTTTAGTTGCCCAGCGACGGACAATAGTCAACGCACTCTGCATAAGCTCGGCTAGTGTGTTTTCAAATTTACCCGTTGCTAGTATAGCCAGATCGTCCGCATAGCAGACAATATGGTAACCGGCTTCCGTGAGTTCCTGTAAGAGGTCATCCATTACCAGAAGCCACAGAAGAGGAGATAAAATGCCTCCCTGTGGAGTACCATTTCTAGCGTACCCGACCTCCGAGGAGTTTCCGAAGTTTGCGTGTATTATTCTATTTCTTAACATGAAGGATATCCAGTTAACCAACAAGGGGTGTACTCCTTTCCTGTTAAGACTATCTATCATTGAGTCGGTTTTGACATTGTTAAAAGCGCCTTCTATATCTATAAACATTCCGAGTGTTGAATTTTTTACCGTGAATGCTTTTTCGATTATATGTACTACGTTATGCAAGGCTGATTCGACTGATCTGCCTTTGCAATAAGCGTGTTGGTATCGTGAGAGCGTTGAGTTCGATATTTTCGATCTAAGCTCGACTTCAATTATTCTTTCCAGTGTTTTCAACAGGAAAGAGGTTAAGCTAATAGGTCTATATGCGTTAGATGATGCATAGCTATTTTTACCTGGTTTAGGGATAAAAATAACCTTGGATTCCTGCCAAGAAACAGGGATATAGCCTAATTTGAGACAGGCTCTATACGTGTCGCATAGTCTGTCGACAAAAGCCATATTCGTGTTCTGCAGCAGGGCTGGGTATACACCGTCTTTACCTGGAGATTTGTAGGGCTTGAAAGAGTTAATTGCCCATCTAACCTTTTCCGTTGATACTAGCTCGTTTATTTGCAGACCGGTTTCCGCTGGTATCCTTGAGGAAGTATTTTCGAGATTTGCTCTGCTTCCTAGACACCCCGGAAAATTCGCGTTTAGCAGGATTTCTAGTGATTCTTTCGTCGAATCCGAACGCCTACCATCAGCATATTCTAGTAGTTCAGGTTGCGTATGTGTTTTTGCTAGAATTTTCTTAATTCTGGCCGTTTCGCTTACGCTGTTAATCTGTTCCGTGAAGGATTTCCAGGATTCTCTTTGGGCTTTCCTACATATCTTTTTGTACTCACGTTGAGCATTTATGTAGTCGTCCCAGAGTGAATCCGAATCATTATTTTTCGCCCGGTTATGAAGTCTTCAGACTTCTTTTCTTTTGTTCAGGATATCGCCTGTCATCCAAGTTTGCCTAGCATTGCTGTTAGGTTTACTTAGAGGACATGCCTCTATGAACGATTCAACTAAGGATTGGGTAAGAAAATTTGCCTCTGTCTCGATATCTTGTGTAAGTGTTAGCTCACTAGGAGCGCCTACTATATCTAGTTTACTGTCTAATATTTCTTTGTATTTTTGCCAGTTTGTTTTATTAGGGTTTCTAAAGGGTTCAGCTATTTTCCGATCCGAACCTACGTCGAAGCAGATCCACGAATGATCCGATAGGGATAGCTCGTCTGAGACGTGCCAGTTCTTGATTGATTCATGAATCCGCCCCGATGCAAGCGTGATATCGATTACCTGTTCCCTGTGCCTATTTCTAAAGGTAGGTTTGCAACCTTTGTTCATTAAGAATAAATCACTGCTTAGTAAAAAATCAAGTAATGACTTACCCCTTTCATTTGTATTTGTGCTTCCCCACACTGTATGGTGGGCATTGGCGTCGCATCCTATAACCAATTGTTTTTGTTTCCTTTTGCAGTACTCTACGACATTTACCATATCCTGTGATGGAGGTGGATGTGGTGAGTCGTAAGGGAGGTAGCATGATACTAAGATCACCTCCGTGGAGTACTCGTGTTCAATTTTGTGCCACAGAGCCGCTACGCAGTCGTTACTACTAATCTGTGGAATATAAATCAATTTATCGCTTTTTTTAGCAATTATACAAGACCTAGGCCTACCTTCTCCAATATTATAGAATAATTGGAATTCATTTGCGCTCCATCCTCGAACCTCGTTGTCCTTAGTCCAAGGTTCTTGTATTAGCGCTATATCGGCTTTGCCTCTAAGAAGGTGTTCTTTCAGTTTGCACGTGGCTGACCAGCTGCGATGAAGGTTGATTTGGATAACCTTCATGCTAATTATCTTTCGATTTGGTGTTTGTGCTGGTAGTGTCTTCTGAGAGGGACCCTAAACCTGCTTTATCTGTAAGAATAACCGTGTTATTTAGTGCTTCGTCCTCGGTCAGTGTGTCCTCGTCAGATAAACTGGCGAGGCTTGTACCAACCTCAGATTCGGCCATATCCAATTCATTTACCGCACCCAATAAGGAGTCAAGATCTTCGTCTTCCTTACTGGGTTTGGTTACCTGTTTTGTGTTCATCTCTTCTGGTTTTGGGAGATTAATTTGCAGTTTCCTGGATAGATAGTATATCCATCCAGAAACACTTTGCAGAGCCATCAGAGACTCGTTTCCGACTCCCAGAACCAGTAGCTGCCCTTCTTCCTTTATCTCTCTGTGAAACAAGTTCCAGGACTGCGCTCTGAGATTCAGGGACCTGTTTAGAAGGTCAATGAATTTCAGAACTTCCTGGGGTTCTCTTGTTTCTTCTGGTAGCCATAGAGTGACCTTTGTTAGCTTAGGGACATCGTTCTTGCCTACTACGTCAAGATTAGAATCTTGCCATAATTTGCCTTTTTCCCTAACCATCTTCTTGACAAATTCTACAGTGTCCTCGTCTTGGCAAGTGATTCTGAAGACATCTCCCGAGAAACGACTCCACTCAAAGTGGGGTATGAATCCCTCAGGATTAGTCAACAGAGCCTCTATTTGCCAAGACTCGAATGTTTCTTTTAGCAACTTTTGATTAGCCCCCAGTATTTTACCTTCTGGCTGCGTTCTGTCAATGATTGCTATCTTCAAAGAATCAGCTGCATTGCAGGTCGTTTCAGCTCCCGCTGCAACGGACCTGTCGCCTCTGATTCTCCTTTTTGGATTAGGTGCATCATCCTCCGCCGAACGTATGCGTTTTTTATTCGGACTTCCAGTCCGAGCTTTGACGCCTTCGGTAGAGGAGGATGCACCTAATCTTCTTTTTTCCCTAAGAAGGGAGTAAGCCTCATCCCTAGACTTCCCTTCTTTGATCCATCTTGTCAACCATTTCTTGTCCGCGCCGCATAACCTCCAGCGGTTGCCTGTTTTTGCCTCAATATTGAGGTTTACAGGAGTTTCTTTTTCCGTTTTGTCTAATCGTGTACCTTTAGTCGTTCCGTGTTTGTTATCATTTTTTTCTGCTGGCGACCTATCCCTGAAGGGGAGAGGCCCGCCGACAGCCGCAGTCACTGTCGACGTTTGGGTAGATATCCCTACCCGTTTTAATTTATTTTTCTCCGACATTTATTTTTTTTTAAAGGAGTTGCGTTTTATACCTGCCGCCAGGTGTGAAAAAGGGCCGCCCCTAACCTGGGGAACAGACGCCCACCTGCATGCCGACTGGCTGCCAGTTTGGGATGCAGGATTTTATGTTCTTCCCCTCTCGTTTGTTGACCTGACCTAGCGTCCCGTTTGGTATCAACCAACCGGTCCACTTGGCATACCAGGCTCCGGAAGGCCCCACGTGGAGGTGAGAGTAGGAATTGAGAAAATATGTTTGCAGAGTCTAAGCCGAGAACCGACAGAACAAAGCCGACATACCTTCCCCATTAGCCTTCCCTCCTCAGACTTAGCACGTTTTATGGCATGTTTTGTAGTCTGTTTTAACCTGTCGGCGTGCTACCGACAGGCAATGCTTAGCTAATCCAGGGGTTTTTGCCCTATTAAATAGGACTCCGCTCCTTCTCCGCAGTATCGCTAGATCCCTGGTGCACTATGTTACTGGTTTCATCCCCGCTATTTTTCTCTCTGGACAGGTTAGGTCGTAAGGTTCCGTTATGGCACCAATTACCTTTTCTACAGTATTTTCAATTCATGTTTAATTTTTGATGCCTCTATCTGGTTCAGTTACTTTTTCAAGTAGGGTGCTTGAGTATCTGCACTAGTCCGTTTTCCTCGGATCTCTAACTGTCCTTTTAAATACTGGGTCCATAGTCCTTTAAAAGGTTATGAACCTGTGGTCAGAGGCAGTTTATTTCCTTCTGTAAACATTCACAAAGGTCGATTCACATTCCCTGATGAGAACGTCTAGGCTGGTTCTGGATAAGTATTTCAGTAACGAATTTCCCTTCGGACTCGTATTGGAGCTTCTCCAAATTATATGATATGAATTTGCATCAACCCATTGGGTATATGATATGAATTTGCATCAACCCTATATGATATGAATTTGCATCAACCCTTATTTTCGAGCAGCAGCGTTTGATTGTTTACTAGCGTATAGTTTTACCTTCAACCTCTTAGCATTAGCAGACAACTAAAGTCTATACTTCACTTGAGCATTTTCAAGAATGAGTTTTCTTTAATACCAACTATGCGGAGTATTCTTTTGTTTTATCTTCAGTAAGAAGGTCGTCATTATATTTAGAATATTTGAAGAATTAAGAGAACATCAAATGCTTAGTGTGGTTTTTCAATGTTTGTGTTTTTTTAAGCCTCAAATATCCCAGATTTTCATTAACAATATTCTAGCAATTTTCATTTATCTTATAACAGTGCTAGATGCTCAAGATCTTCCACCAATTTAATTTTCTACTTTTTAAGATACTTAAAAAATTTTTTATCTTTTTTTTTATTTTATACTTTTAAGTTTTAATCGTTAAATGAAACAGATACAATTTCAATTTAAAAGATTTTTCTATTTACAAATACGTTTTATTATTATTTGTAACAATTTGTTGTTTGATAAACTTACGTAATAAATGGATAATTAACAGTTTTATTATTTTTTTTGGTAAATTCACCTAATTATTATTTTCATTTAATTTGAACTGAATCTGTTGGTTTTTCCACTTTTTTTGCAAATGTTATAAAAGACCAAACATTTTTTTCTCACTGTGTAAATTTGTATTTTCTATTTCTTTTCCTTCATCTTTCTGCCTAGAAATATTTTCGTATTGCTCTCATGTCAGAGGTAATGAAAATGAAAATATAAAAAATATAAAACTATAACAATTTTTATATATTTTTTTAAATCAATCAATAGGCTAAAATTTTAAATGAATATTGGGAGAAATTACTAAATAAATAAAAGTGAAGAAATAATGGTTTGATTAGGTATTATCATTGATTAAGAATAACACCACATGTGTATTTTCTAAGGGTGTTTTTTTTATAGGTTCACAACTTTTAGTTGACAACACTGCTTTATTTGACAACCGATTTAACAGCTGATAGTTGCCTTTTGTTTAGTTTGTTTTGGCATTTCATTATGGATGCACTTACACCAGATTAACGCTTGCAAATTGTTGAAATTTTTTATCAAAAATAATGGTTGTGTTCGTCAAACTTATCGTGCTCTTTGTTCATTTTGTGGTAATCATAACCGTCCTTCAGAACGGCTAATTCGAATAACTATGGATCGTTTTCACACAATGTTTACTCGTAATGATAATGTGCATCCCGTAAGATGCCGAACAGTGCGCACCGAACAAGCTGTAGCTTCTGTACAGCAAAGCATTGAATAAGGTCCCAAAACAATTAATTCGTCGCCGTTCTCACCAAATGGGGTTGTGTCCATCCACTTTATGGAAGATTTTACGGGGTTGTGTCCATCCACTTTATGGAAGATCTTTTAAGATTCAACTTGTGCAGGAATTAATGCCTTCGGAGAATGGGCTGCAGCACAAATTCCTATTGATTTTGATTTTCCATACAAAAAATTTTTCAGCAATGAAGCTCATTTTTGGTTGAATGGGTACGTAAATAAGCAAAATTGTCGCATTTGCAGTGAAGACAATCCAAAAGCTTTTGTCGAAACACCATCAGAAAATTACTGTTTGGTGCGCTTTATGAGACGTCGGAGTCATTGATTCATATGTCATCAAAAACGATGGCAGAATGTTACTGTCAACGGTGAACGGTATAGAGACATGATTAGAAGTTTTTTCGTACCTCAATTAGCTGGCATTAATCTTGCGGACATGTGGTTCCAACAGGACACAGTGCGCACTATAATTGATACAAAGAAAATTTTTAATGAACGAAAAATTTCATGTAATGGCCCTATTAATTAGCCACCAAGATCGTGTGATTTAACCCCATTGGATTATTTTCTTTGGGGTTATGTCACAAAAGAAAAAATACGAAAACAGAAAGGAAAAATATCTCATCAGCATATACAGTTCAATAATTTGTTTTTCTAATCTCGGGTATTTATAAAAGATAAATGAATAAAATAGGAATAAAACATATTAGGAATAAAACATACAAAAATAAAGAAAATAGGAATAAAACATATTATTCACAAAAACAATCATAACAGATATGAATATGAATTGTATGATGAAACACAATACAACTAACTCGTACCAAAATATTTAAATTTTTCTAAAAAAATATAGAAAAAACACATCTGGTATTATTTTTAATCAAATTAAACACATCTGGTATTATTCTTAATCAAGTATTATCAAATTAAAATTAAAGAAATTTGATGACATTTCATAAACACGTCTATATTATTTTATTTATTTATTTATTTAGTAATTTCTTATATAATTTAAAAAATACATCAAAATTTGCAAACAATATAATATTTTAGACAAAAAAAATTAATCTTATGCCACCCCTGGTTCAAATCATAAGATTAATCTTATAATCTTATGATTTGAACCAGGTTTGAATAATTCTTAAGCTCGTTTTGTATCTACTACACCATAACGCACATATAACTTTTTATCTTGATAATTATTATGAAATAAAAAAAGAGAAATTTTTCTTACAAATATTGGTTAATCATCATTTGGTTTCCATAACAATTTTTCTTTATTGGTATTCTCTTTTAGTATATTTTTTTTAACTCTTTATATTTTTTTTGTCGTTTTTTCTTTGATTTCTCGGGTGTGCTTGTCAGTACTAAGGGAATTCTTATAACATTACAGCTTTTCGTTTTTTTTAAATTCGGGCATTTCCTAATATAGGCACATATATCTCTTAACATCTTTTTCCAATAAACAAATTGCTTAATTATGCTATAAGTTCGTGCCACCCTTAGGTGTCTTTCAAGAGCTGAATAATGATATTCTGCTAACACTATTTGAATTTCCTCTTGACCTTGTAGGACGATCTTTTTTAAATTATTTTCAGGTCCATCACAGCCCCTTGACTGACCCTTAAAAGTTACTGAAACTAACTTTTAAGGGTTGCTCCTCGACGTTCGTTATTTTGCAATCTTCGTTCTCTGCCTTTCATTTTGCTGACCTCGTTACTATATGGATTTCCCATGTTGTTTTTTCTAATTCTAATCTTGCATTTTTTGATCTATTTGGTATTCTACTGAGTACATTTGCATTAGTATTTAATTTCTCTAGTTTATATTGTATTTCACAAATATATTCCGCTTACCTCGTTTTCTATATATTAATCTTTCCTACTGGGTCCCTTTTCTTATAATCACTTATTAAAATTTTCTGATTTGTATAAACCTCAATTTCCATTCTGCTTTGTTCAGTACCCTGCTAACATATGCAATCGGCATATCTTCTCCTATTTATCCCTGAGAAAGAATTGCTGCCATGGTTACTAGTATCTGTAAGCAGAAAAGTTGACTGAAAATCTGGATAGCGTAATATAGGAGGATTAGTTAAAACTTTCTTTATTTCTTAAAAGGCTTGGTCAGGGATATCCAACCACTTGAATTTTTTAGCCTTAGATGTCATTTGGTATAATGGTACCCCCTTTTTTGCCAATAAAGGGCATACTAGCCTTTTATTGGCAAAAAAGGGCTAGTATGCCCTTTATTGTAGTTCTTTTAACATACTCTTAAAAGAACTACAGTTCTTTTGTGGTTTGTGCCTGGACAACGCACCAAATACATCGACTGCTGAATTCCATGTTATCTAATTATTTTTGTTTTGTTGGCCTAAATTGTTTTCTTTTTCAGGAGTAGCCATCCCAAACTAAATAATAATAACAATAATAAGGTTCTGTCAGCTGCCCTTTCTCGAACCCAGCCGGTAGGTCGAACATAGCCGGTACCGAATTGGCATAGCGGCTAATGCTACAGTTAGAGAAAAAAAAGCACTGGTTGCTTTAGAAAGCTTCCAGAAAAAAACGTAGTCAGCTTCATTTGTCCGCTCTGACAAATGAAGGTGATTCGAAAAAGAAGAGCTTCCGGAAAGCGAAGGCATAATGCGATTTGGCTCTTGATCATTTGATTTGTAAACTGTCCGATTTGTACAGGATACGAAACGCAGTGGTTTTTGTTTTTTTGACAGTTTTTTTTTTTATTATTTGGAAGTATTACTGAAAATTTCTTAAAATTTTGAGTTTAATTTGGTTTGAAAAATTACGGGGTACAGTCACCCACATTTTTTGTTATTATAAAGTTTAAGTTTTGTTGAAAAATTTTTTTTTGGTGAAACAGCCAAAAATATTATAAAATTTGGTTAAAGTTTTGTTGAAAAATTTTTTTTTGATGAAAATTTTTTTTTGGTGATATGTTCGCACTAAATTTGTATGGACAAATTTAGTGCGAACATTTTTATTTTCTGCTGGTTTTTTTCCCGCTGGGACAAATTCAAAAATTTTATTTTTACATACAAAAAAAATATATATTTATTTTTAACAAACAAAAAATAAATTTATTTAAAAAAATTATTTTTTTGTTGTAGTCAGTAGTTTTTTTTTTTGTACATGATTTTTTTGTTTTCAGTAAATTTTACAAAGGAAGTAAATTTTTTTTTAAAAGTTAAATAATTTTAATTAACATAGTAGAGTAGTTTTTAATGTTCATAGTAATTTTTTTTTGTAGGTATATAATAATAATTTTTGAGTCTAATTTTTTTAGATACAAGACCAAAATTACAAAAAAAAAACTATATTTATATATGACTGTAATATTAATATAATTAATATTTTAACGTAGTATATTAAAAATTAATATTTTTATATTATAATTTTACATTTTTAAAAAACTCTAAAATTTTTGAAAATGAAACCTTGCAATTGTATCATAGAACAAGTTTTGGAAAAGTATTTTTCTTCAATAGTATTTGATGATAAAAAAAAGCATTATAGATGGTGGTAGACCAATTCCGTTTTTAGAAATAAATACTGTTATCAAGCGATGTATGAGACACTTTTCAATGAAATTTTATGAAACTTTCCCTGGTTAACAGGTTGCAAAGAAACAAATAGATTATATTGCTGGCCATGTCTTTTATTTTCAAAAGATAAAACTGTTTGGAATAGTACTGGATTTGGCGATATGAACAATTTAAGTACGACCAGAAAAAGGCACAGCAATTTAACAGCAATGATTTCTATTAAAATGTTTGGTCGAGTTCGCATTGAAAATTTAATTGATTCTACTCATTATCCATTAGAAATTATAATGAAAAAGTCAACAAAAATCGGGAAATAATTAAATATCTCATTGATGTGACTTGTTTTCTGGCATGCCAAGAACTAGCTTTCAGAGGTGATAATGAGTCTCAAAATTCGCTAAATAGTGAGAATTATATAGAAACAATTAATTTATTGGCGATGTATAACCCACTTTTAAGAAATCATTTACATAATTCTACTGTTTTTTCTGGATTGCCGAGCGACATCCAAAATGATATAATTTAATCTATTGCGTTCGTTTTATTAAAAGAAATTCGTAATGAACACAAAAATTCTGATTATGTAGGATTATTATTAGATGAAACAACCGATGTATCCAATAAATCGCAATTATCTGTTATGTTTAGATATGTTAAGGAAGATGGTCTTCTTGTTGAAAGATTTCTTTGTTTCGCTGATATTTCTCTTGGTAGATCAGCTCAGGATTTGTTTGATTTTATTTGAAAAAAGAAAATGTATTTGATAAATTAGTTTGTCAAAGTTATTATGGAGCCGCTGTTATGTCTGGAAATTCAAATGATTTGCTAATAAAAATTAAAGAAGTGATTCCAAATGCTCATTATATTTGTTTTGCCCACAAATTAAACCTTGTTCTTTCTCAATCTGTTTCAAAAATAAAGAAATGTGCAGGTTTTTTTAAAAGTTTACAGAATTTTGTTAGCTTCTTTAGTCATTCTTCAAAAAGATCGGGTGCATTTAATCAAATTGTACAAAAAAAATACCTACAGCTGCCCCAACTCGATGGGAATATAATGGACGAGTTGTTCAAACAATATTTGAATTGAAAGAACATTTGATAACTTTTTTCGAAAGTATAATTGACAATGAAAGCAATTGGGATTATGAAGCTATTCTACAATCTAAAAGTTTATTATATAGTATATCTTGAATGATAAAATATTCATAATTCTGCTTTACTTTTTTAATGAATTTTTTCCTCATACAGATATTTTATTTAAAATACTCCAAACTAAAGGCTCCGTGCAATTTTGTTTAAAACAAATAAATAATTTCAGAAATAATATAATTAAGATAACTGAAAATAACGTCGGACAAAAGGAAAATTTGCAAAGTTTTCATAACCACAGGCTGGGTGCCGCTTTCTCTTCTTCTTTTTGGAGGCATTGACTGGGTGCCGGTTTTCTCTTCTTCTTTTTGGAGGCATTGAGGCTTCTAGTTCGTGCGATGCTTGTGTGGTCTCATCAAGGCGGCTTCTTAGTGAGTCCGCTAGCTTTCTGGCATCCAGTTTAGCTGCATTCCATTTAATATTTTCTTGTGTGTTCTCTGCTTGTCTTCTTTCTGCACTAATTATCTTGAATGTAATGTACTGATGATCGCTTCCAGTATAATCTTCTAAAACCGCCCACTCATGAATGTGTTCAGTTATGTTTTCTGAGGCTAATGAAATATCTGGTATCGTTTCTGCATAACCTGCCATTTCTAGTATTTGCAATCCTCTGCTGTTTGTGTGTGGCATACCCCACTCCAAGGCCCTGGCGTTGAAGTCTCCAGCCACAATTTTGTTGCCATCTATATCCGCTATTGTATCTTTTAACTGATCAGTCATTTCACGATATTCCTGTGCTGTTTGGTTTGGAGTTAGGTAACAGCTTACTATGGTGAACCTGCTGCATTTAACCCAGACGAAACCTTTTTCAGCCACATGTCTCTCGACGTGTATCTTCTTTTGGTTTGCAAACCAGATGGCTGGTGTGTTTGTTTTATCTGAATACCACTTATTTTCGTTTTTATTTTTATATTGCTCACTGATTATAAGTACATCAATCCTGTTCTCTAGTACGATCTGCGTCAGGAGATCGTTTGCTACTCTGCTTCTATGGAGATTAACTTGTAGGAACTTAATCATCTCTTCCGTCTTTTGGCCTCCTCGAGAGCTTTCCTAAATGCTCTACATGAACCTGAGCCTGAGACGTGGTCTACTTCTTTTATGTTTAACTCAGTACACAGTACACACTTGGCGGTTTGCGCACAGTTCTTAATTGTGTGTCCTTTTTGTCCGCACTTGTAGCACAAGTCTCCTCGATCATTTTCCTTGGAGTGTCTTCTCACATGGCCAAAATTTAGGCACATGTAACATAGCAACACTTCTGTCCTTTCACGGATTTTGCATCTTATCAATCCAACTTTGATCTTTGCTGTATTCAGGAGTACTCTGGCGTCTGCTTCTTCCATCTCTACTATCGCCATCATTTGTTCTCTTCCGTTTATTTTTGTCAAAGAAAGTCTGCAGCGCACTTCTTTACCAAAATCTGTGCTGATAGCTGCGTGTACCTCTTCGGCAGTTGTGAAACAATCAAGATCACGTATTTCCAACGTCGTTTTGGCCGTCAAACCTTTTAAATCTGCCGCTGCCCCTAGTATCTCCTTTAGTCCAAAAGTTAGTTTTTCCTTGTCCGCAGATTTCTTATCAATTTCCACTAAGACATCACCTTGCTGCGTTCTGCGGATTCCTTTGATTTCTGCTTGTATCGATTCTGGATCGACTCTGCCCCTGATCTCTTTGAGGATATCAGCGTACGTTTTCCCCTCAGTTGGTTTTATAAGAATAGCCTCTGATTTCGGCTTCTCCGCTTTCACTTTTCTTCTATTCCTCTTTACTCTATTATCCTGCTTTCCTGCTTTTGTGGATGTTTCACTCCTTTTTCTCGTTTTTTGTTTATTTTCCATATCCTTTTCTAATGATATTTGACCGCTACTGGACCTTGTTCCTGTTTTGAGGCTGGCGGTTTTCTTTTTAACGAGCGTCCACCCAGTTTCTCCTTCTCCTTTTCCCTTCATTTGCGCTGGAGATGTTCTGGTTCTTTTTGTAGGGCTGGCGTCCTGCTCTCTGGCTCTTTTACTTGAAAGTTTTGGTGTTTCTATCTCTTTACATTTGGTTGCAGCTTGTTTGTCGACTGTAGGTCTTTTATATTTCTTTTCTCTTTTACTTAGCCATATAACTTCTATGGCCTCTTGTAGTTTTAGGAGCCCGTTCTTTATATCCATGCTGATATTCTTCTGTTTTGTTGCTGCTTGTAACATGATTTGAGCAGTGTTCTGGATTTTTAATAGCTGCTTTTCCTTTGTTGCTTCCGCGTCCTCAATTTTGCGCCAGAATTTGCTCAGTAGAATTGGTAAATTCCTTCCTTCTTTCTCTATTTTTTTGCCTTCGCTCGTCAACGGTGTGGTTATGAGACCAAGCATCACTTTGTTAGCTGTTCTTGCTGGCTTCTCACTTGTTCCTATTACTGGTGACCTTGCAATTTGAAACGGGTTGCTTGGTGTGCTGAGACCCTATCTCGCTGAGTCTTCATCTGCTTGATGTTCTATGCGCTGCTCACTGGTTTCATCGGTAACATATTTAACACTTGGAGGCCCGGATACCTCTAAGCGCCGGTTACTAGCCGGGTCACTTGGCGATGATATAAACGGAGCTATTAGAGACATAGTCCCTGCTAGCTCGTTGCTACTAAAATTTAATAATAAATGATCCCCCCCAGAATCCGTGGGATCAGTCTCCGAAAAGAGTGGATTCTCCAGGTTACCTGGATTACCACCTGGGGTAATAATTGTTTTGTTTTGATTCATTACCATTTTTTCGTTTTGGCATTTTTTACGGAGTTTCCGTCTGCGCGGAAACTCCGTAAAAAATGCCCCGAGAACGAAAATCCACGCCGCGCCCGTTAGCCTAACTGATGTTTTTTGACTTAGTTATTGCGCTAAGTATTCGCATTCACCCACTCTCGTTAGCCTAACTAGGTAACTTACCAGGGGCTCCCGGCAGATAACTATGTCACCTACCTTCTAGGAGGTGAGAGTTGGATTTGTTGGCAGATCTGTAGGTGTTAATTCATAAAGCTTTTCCCAGTTTTTACCAGACCATACGTTAGGGATATAATAATAATAATAATAATAATAATAATAATAATAATAATAATAATAATAATAATAATAATAATAATAATAATAATAATAATAATAATAATAATAATAATAATAATAATAATAATAATAATAATAATAATAATAATAATAATAATAATAATAATAATAATAATAATAATAATAATAATAATAATAATAATAATAATAATAATAATAATAATAATAATAATAATAATAATAATAATAATAATAATAATAATAATAATAATAATAATAATAATAATAATAATAATAATAATAATAATAATAATAATAATAATAATAATAATAATAATAATAATAATAATAATAATAATAATAATAATAATAATAATAATAATAATAATAATAATAATAATAATAATAATAATAATAATAATAATAATAATAATAATAATAATAATAATAATAATAATAATAATAATAATAATAATAATAATAATAATAATAATAATAATAATAATAATAATAATAATAATAATAATAATAATATAATAAT